>BRDA01002754.1:666-15463 GCA_036984385.1 Crenuchus spilurus | reverse complement strand
AGACTCTGGCATTGAAATCTCCAGTGATGACAAGTAGGTTCTGCTTGGGATTCTCCACAAGTACATGTTCAAATTCCTTGTAGAACTGTTAAATTCCTTCATCTTGCTTGTCTGCAGTTGGTGCATAACACTGAATAAGAGAGTCATATCTCTTGGCTTTGAAGCAAATGTGGCTGATATGACTCTGCTGTTCACTGGATTGTAGGATTTTAGACATGTAGCAACTCTTCTGATCACAGTTCCAGGTCCCATTGGATGGGGAGTGTGATCGCTCTTTGTGAACCTCCTCTTTGACCTTACCATCAAGGGTGGCCCTACCAGGAGCATAGCTCCAGATGGTATCGCTCTGAGATTCAAAGGTTCTCTCAAGCTTCACCACCACGGCAAGGTAGCGATCTCAGGAGATTATCTATATACAGCTCTAAAAATTAGAATGTGGAAATTGTTCATAATTTAATTCAAAAGATAAACTTTAAATATCACACATGGTGACATTTCAAGCCTTTTTTCCTTTAATGTTGATCAGTATGAATATCAGAAATCCCAACTCAAATGATTATACTTTCATTTGGAGTTTGAGTAAATTACTATTCAATCTATAAATACAGTATTTCTGTTGGGTTACAATGACCACATTCCTAATATCAAGCCAATCCTGAAACAGATACAATGTCAGAAGTGTCTCAATTGGACTGTTGCTCAGGTCCTCTTCAGATTAAAGTCAGTTTTGCATTTCATTTGTAAATCAAGCTCATAGATAGATAGTACTTTATTGATCCTGTTCCTGTTTTATCAAGTCTAAAGTCAACACAGCTGCCTACCAGATTTTAGAACTTCCATCTGCTGGTAATATTTATGGAGATGTCCATTTTTTAGCACCTACACACTGCCAAAACTGTTGCTCATGATGTTACTGTGCTTTAGTTGGCCAACTCTTTAAATATAAGCCATACACTTCATGTGTGCGAAATATTCTTCACATTTTAATTTAAGATGCATCTGCAGGTCCATAATGTATGTGATGTGTTGGTCACAGTATAGTTAGCAAGTAGAGCCTCAAAATATATAATACAAATGTTTTCCTTTATTATATAGCTATGAACAACGACATATACAACCCCTGGCAAAAATTATGGAATCACCAGTTTCTGAGGATGTTCCTTCAGTTTAATTTTGTAGAAAAAAAGCAGATCACAGACATGACACAAAAGTAAAGGCATTTCAAATGGCAACTTTCTGGCTTTAAGAAACACTAAAAGAAATCAAGAAAAATAATTGTGGTAGCCAGTAACATTTTTAAACCAAGGACAGGGAAAAAATGAAATCACTCAATTCTGAGGAAAAAATTATGGAATCACCCTGCAAATTTTCTTTACAAACACTAAGACCTGCATCAGATTAAATCTGCTGGTTAGTATGCAGCTAAAAAGGAGTGATCACACCTTCGAGAGCTGTTGCAACAAGTGGACTGACATGAATAATGGCTCCAACCCCAGAGATGTCACAAAGGAGAGGATTATCAAACTCCTTAAAGAGGGTAAATCATCATGCAGTGTTGCACAGGATGTTGGTTGTTCACAGTCAGCTGTGTCTAAAACCTGGACCAAGTACAAACAACATGGGAAGGTGATTAAAGGCAAGCATACTGGTAGACCAAGGAAGACATCAAAGCGTCAAGACAGAAAACTTAAAACAATATGCCTTGAAAACAGAAAATGTACAACAAAACAAATGGTAGGAAACTGGAGTCAACGTCTGTGACCGAACTGTAAGAGACTGCCTAAAGGAAATTGGATTTGCATACAGAACAGCTAAAAGAAAGCCAACACCTAAATAGAAAACAAGGTTACAGTGGGCTAAGGAAAGGCAATCATGGACTGTGGATGACTGGATGAAAGTCATATTCAGTGATGAATCTTGAATCTGCATTGGCCAAGGTGATGATGTTAGAACTTTTGGTTGGTGCCGTTCAAATGAGATTTATGCAGACGAATGTCTGAAGAAAACATGCAGATTTCCACAGTCATTGATATGATACATCTTCAAGAAATGCACAGGTTTACATTGACATTTTGGACACTTTACTTATCCAATCTATCGAAAGGATGTTTGGGGATGATGAAATCATTTTTCAAGATGATAATGCATCTTGCCATAGAGCTAAAACTGTGAAAACATTCCTTGAAGAAAGACACATAAGGTCAATGTCATTGCCTGCATAAAGTCCGGATCTCAATTCAGTTGAAAATCTGTGGTGGAAGTTAAAGAAAATGGTCCATGACAAGACTCCAACCTGCAAAGCTGATCAGAGCAATCAGAGAAAGCTGGAGCCAGATTGATGAAGAGTACTGTTTGTCACTCAAGTCAATGCTTCAGAGACTGCAAGCAGTTATAAAAGCCAGAGGTGGTGCAACAAAGTACTTGTGATGTGTTGGAGTGTTATTTTGTTTGTTTGTTTTTCATGATTCCATAATTTTTTCATCAGAATTTAGTGATTCCATATCTTTTCCCTGTCCTTGGTCTAAGAAATCTGTTACTGGCTACCACAATTATTTAATTTGAAATGCCTTTAGTTTTGTGTCATGTCTGTGATCTGCTTTTTTTCTACAAAATTAAACAACTGAAGGAATATCCCCAGAGACTGGTGATTTCATAATTCTTGCCAGGGGTTGTAGCTATACAGACTCCACTATATTTAAGTATGACCCAAAGAAGACCTGGAACCCTACTGTAATATTTTAGTGGTTATACTCAGCTCCTCCACAAGGGGGAGCCAATTCTCTACCTGTTGTATTGTTCTTAGAGATCAGTTTAAATAGTAACAATGCACCAAAGCAGTGCTGTTCTTTATTAGAACACAGCCATGTAGTGAAATAATAAAACATTTGTAAAGCTGTTGTAACTAGATCTCTAGTGAGGGCTGTAAAAATTACACACTTTATCACAATATTATATTTTGCGATTTTCTCAAAAAACCACATTTGTTTTAAAATCAATAGTTTCCATGCAAAGATGGTGTTTATATTCCTGACCACTAGATGGCACTGTTATAATTCATCTTCAGCCATTGGACTCTTCCACTCTATCACCTTACAGTATCCCAAAATATCAACCTCTGTATCCAGGGGCGTGGCACCAAATTCTGGGCCCTAAGCACAAGCTGTGCCTAGCTTTTATATTTAACCTTTCATATTTAAAGGAAATTAAAATTCCAGACTCCTCTAGGGCCCTCCCCCCACTTGGAGCACTGGTAACTCAGTCCCACTACGATGCCCCTGCCTGTATTATATGTATTGTATTGACAGGCTCTTAAATAGACAGCTCTAGTCTGAAGGTGATGCGAGACTAAATAAATAAGGCTGTTTAAACAGTGATGTTAGTACCACTGCAGTGCTGTCTTGTCTCATACTGCTCCATACAAACAGATCAAATTTACAGCTGCTAATGTTGTGTACATTAGACATCAGTACGTCTGCCCGAGACCATATAATTAAGTCTATTAGAGATTACTGAACAACTGCACAGTTTAATTCCTTACAGCACTGTGCTAATAGGTCCAGTCTAAACTACAGAGGCAATTTTAAGGGGCCAAGCACTTTTAACTGGGGGATTTGAACTATCACTTTAATGCTCCTGTGTGGTGCAGGTGGCCTGTGTGTGTGTGTGTGTGTGTGTGTGTGATGGATGTGTTGAGGGCTCATTACCATGACAACAGGTTCTGCGGGGTTTCTGAATAAAAGCCTTTTCACTCTGAGAGTCATTCAAAAGCTTTAAAACTTTCTCCCCCCCCCCCAAACTCAGCCTGCTCTCCTCCTCTCTCTTTCTTCTCTCATCAGCTTCTCTTTCTCTCTCTCTCTCTCACTCACTCTCCACCGGCATCCTCTTCTCCTCCCTCTCCTCCGTCCAGCTTTCTTTTCTTCCTTTAACCCCTTCACTCCACTTCCCTCTGTCCCCTTTACACTCCCCATCAGACAATCTGTCAGCCAGCTTCTTTCACTCTCTGTTTCGGTCTCAGTATCTCACTCTGTCTCAAGCTTTCTCAGTAGCTTTCTCTATCTCTCTCTTTCTGTCTCTCAGTATTTCTCATTGTCACTCCATCTCTATTTGAATGTCAGTTTCTGTCTCTGTGTATCTCCCCGAATCATCTCAGTATCTCACTCTCTCTGACTTTGTCTCATTGTATCTCATTATCTCTCTCAGTATCTCTATGTGCATCTCTCTGTTTCTCAATCTCTATTTCTGTGTCTGTCCATCCATCTCTCACTCTTAATATATCTCTATCATAATGTCTTTATCTGTCTCTATTTCTCTGTATCTCACTTTGTATCTCATTATTTCTTAGTATGTCCATATTTCTCCATCTGTCTCTGTATCTCTCTGTATTTGTATCTCTCCATCTCTGTGTACTTCTGTATCTGTCTCTATCTTTGTTTGTACTTCTGTATGTATGTATATATCTCTGTCTCTTTAGCTCCATCTATCTCTGTCTCAGTATCTCTCTCTCTCTCTCTCTCTCTCTCAGCACATCACTGCCTCTGTGTCTCTCTCTCTCTGTGTCTCTCTGTGTCTCTCTCTCTCTCTCAGCACATCACTCACACTGTATGGGAGTGTCTGTGTGGGTGGGGGGGTACTGATTGTTTTGTGATAGTGAAGGTGTGAAGTGTTGCTTGTAGAAACTAGTGTGTGTGTGTGTGTGTGTGTGTGTGTGTGTGAGGTGTTAAGGAGGAGTTGGTCACACACATCAGCTACTGTGTGTTTTGATGGTTTCATGATGGTAAAGGTGTGAAGCGAGTAGAAATGCATGTATGTGAGGTGTTAACACTCACACAGTCTCAGCACATTTAACTTTCATTTACACACTAACATTACGTTTATTTAAGAGCCAAACTCCACTGATCGTTTACATTCTGGGTATAATTCAATATTTAAGCCGTAATCACTCGCTCAGGGATGGTTTGGAGTGGAACACTCAATTCTACAGTCAGAACACCTCACAATGGACAAAATAATCCCCAAAGAAAACATACAACTTCAGATGTATCACTATTTTACCATCAATATTTCATATAAACACATGTATAGGCTCACTGGAGGGTTTGGAGTGTAAAAACAATTGAGAGACTTGTGTTGTAGAACACTGTGACGTCTGGTTACTATCAACAGCATTCTAAAGAATCCGTAAGTTTCTCTACAGGGGAGCATTTCACATCATTCAAATAGATCAGTGGGCTAAAGTGCAGAGATTAAGGGAGCTGCTACTGTTGTTAGCCATGCTAATGTACTTTAGTCCTTGTTTATAGATAACACACAGTATCAGACACACATAATCAATACTATTAGAGATGCTGATTATCAACAGTCTGAGGTTAATATGTGATGATTTGCGTTTGTAGTCAGTATCATGTTAATTGGTGTACATAAACTTTGATTATGTAGCTCTATTAGCCTGATAGTTTCAGCATAAACTACAGAAGCAATCTTAGGGTCCCAAGCACAGTCTGTCTGATTAACTGGGGGATTTTTTTTGATGAACTATCACTTTAATGTGTGTGTACTCATCTTGTAGGTGAGGGTAGAAACTTTTTATTTTGTAAAGTGACCCCTCCCTCTTTCTGGCCCTTTTACCCCCCACTTCCTAACCCCCACAAGACCTGCCCCTGTGTGTGTGTGTGTGTGCTGTAACTATTCAGTCCGAGTTGGTGAGGCAGACAAGCAGAAGCAGCACTTTCACTCTGGACACCACTGCTGGAGGACAGAATCTCATTTTTTTCATCACCCGTTTGTTCACTTTTGACATTCTTTTGGTGCACATTTGAAATGTGCTCTAAAGATAAAGATCTAAAACTCTGAGGATCTAAAACTACTCTTACAGATCATTTTTGGTAGGTTCTCCAATGCGAGTTTGCTAGTTGAGGAGTTTCTGACTGACTTTCAGTTCTGTAGCAGCTCAGCGGTGAACATGTACAGCATGCTGGAGCACGAGATTTCAATGAAAGGCCCAATGTCGGTCCAGCAACAGCAGGCCGGACAGGGCAACATGATGGTTCCTGGACCTGGAGGGACACACACAGGAACACACAGTATCAGCAAACCAGCTCTACATAACCAGCACAAAAACACTGACCCCATGGACAAGGTCAAGAGGCCTATGAATGCTTTCATGGTGTGGTCTCGGGGTCAGAGGCGTAAGATGGCACAGGAAAACCCCAAAATGCACAACTCAGAGATTAGTAAGCGTCTGGGAGCAGAGTGGAAGCTTCTGACAGATGCAGAAAAGAGGCCTTTCATCGACGAGGCCAAACGACTGCGTGCCTTACACATGAAGGAGCATCCGGACTACAAATACAAACCACGCCGCAAGAGCAAACCAGCACTGAAGAAGGAGAACCCGGTTAAGTACCCACTGAGCAGCACCAGTCTGATGCCCATGCAGGGATCTGGGGGTAGCCCCCGGATGGATGGGTATGGCTGGGGTCCGACAGGTGGGTACACGGCCATGCAGCCGGACCCTTTGAGCTACGGTCAGCAGCTCCACCGATATGAACTGCAGGGCCTACAGTACCCCAGCACCATGACACAGAGCTACATGAACAGTGGCAACTCATACAGGTAATAAAACCACACTGAGTCCTTATTCAAAACCTGCGTTCTACAAAAACGTGACCTATTTACAACGGTGGTCACAACACAGTGAACCTACATGTGTCTTCTGAGTGTTTATATATGAGGTTGATAGCAAAATAGTGATAAATCTGAAACTTATTTGGGGACTATTTTACAGTACAGCACATATCCCTCCACCATGAATGAATTTGTAGTCCAAAATCTTCTCAAACCCATCATAAAACAATGTGTCAGTGTATCTTGTATGAACTTTCAGTGCTGTAGCTCCATCTGTGAAAGATCTGAAATATTTAATTCTGCAGAGAATATATTTAAAAACTAAAATGTAAGCTTATTATTCGGTTATTTAACTGTTATTAATCAGAACCAAATGCTAATACTGAAATATATGAGTGAGAAAAGGGCTGTTAGGTGTTAGTTGGGTGTTAATGACTTTTTTTGTTATTATTTCAACTAACTAAATAAATGTATCTACTATAAATGCATATTCGCCATTAATTATTTAAAAATATGACTAATTATTCAGTACCTAATATGAAATTCATGTATAATTATTGTAAAGTGTGGATCCACTCCAGTTCACACTGTGAAATGCTACTAATGTTAACATATAGATTGTTTAGCTGAAAAACAATTCATACTATATACTGCACCAATATATACTATAGATGCATCAATACATACTGTATACTGTGCCAATACATACTATTTATGATGCCAAGTCCTACTGTATACTGCACAAAACCTTACTTGTATGCTGCATCAACTGATACTGTACATGGCGACAAATCATAATGCATACTGCACAAATACAGTGAACACATTACTGCATACTATTTGCATACATATACTGTACAGGTACATACTGTATACTGCACAAATATATACTGTACCAACACTCAATGTAAGTTAAAACCTGCACCAGTATGTATTATATACTATATACTGCACCAGTAATAACATATACTGCTCCATTACATACTGTATACTAGATACTGTGCCAGTATGTAGTGTATACTACAGTATATACTGGACCACTATAATACTGCATGCTATGAATTTAGTACGTACACTCAGAATCTTGAATCAGTTGTCATACCAGATATGACTTGATATCACAGTTACAGTCTCTCTCTCTTTCTCTAGCTCTATGTCTTATAGCTCCGCCCCCCAGCAGCCTGTGGTGTCCATGGTGAAACCGGACGCAGTGTCCCCACCCCCCTCCGCAAGCTCCGTCTCCCAGCGTGGTGCGCTACACACTGACCTGCGCGACATGATCAGCATGTACATCCCCAGCCCCGGAGACACACACACCACCGACACACACTCCCAGAGAGGTTACACCACCAACATCCAACAGCATTACCTCAGTGGGACCACACCCCTCACTCACATCTGAACCACACCCGCAGGGTCACCTGACTTCCTGGGCCATTTATTGGTGGATGTCTGCCTTCATCAAGTGCCAATTTACGCATACAAGCTAGACTTCAGTTAAATGACTGACGTACCATGTACACACACTACTTTTAAATGGTCAAACATTCTAATCGGAGAACGTAAAGACTGGTTACCCGCTGCTCATTCACATAGTTTGACTTTTAAAACAAGATATACATTAGGGGTGGGGCATTACAAGTCCTGGACCTTGCCTATCAAACACATCTGATCCAACTCAAGGCTCAAAGACCAATTTTAGTTGTGTCTACTCGGATAAATACGCAACCTTCACTGGACTCTGGTTCCTCATCCCTGACCTACGTTAATAGCTAGCCATGTTAGGCTAGACTACAAAACCAGAGAGGACTGTTTACCTCCGATGGTGGATTGTGTGTGTATTACAGACATTAAATAATCAGATTAATAAAACAGTGTAAACTGCTAAAGCAGATTTAGACATGATCTGCTGCTGCTTTTCTGGATTCTTCCAGATTAAGAAACTACTGCTGCTTTTAGTCAGGTTTAGTTAGGCTGTAAACATTGTTTTATTATTTAGATCAATATGTGGATGATTTGATATATCAGGGGTTAAACTGGAAGCCAGAAGGTTTGGGCAGTTCTGCTGTTAGCTTACCAGGTCAACTTCCACAACATGGTGACATTGAGACCTAATGATGCTTTCAGGGCATGTAGGGCGTTAAGCTTCCCCGAGATCAAACTCATTCACTCCACTTGGCTGTGGTTTAAAAATAATCATGGAGGCTGTACAGCATTTTTATATGTTTTATGCTTTAAAAAATACAGCAAAATAACATATGTTGATTGTAGATGTTGGATAGTTTGTGCTGCAATGACAACTTCAACATGTCTGACTTCATTGAGATAAAACTGACACCAGCTGAAACCAGCATAAATTCCTTAAGAGTTCATTTACATAGCTAATGTGATTATAGAGGCTGATTTAACTACTAAGCTAAAAGTTAGACTTAGCTGAATAAATCAGCATATGATGGTTTAACTGGTCAGTACGATCCTGCTGGTTGGTAGCATCCAACACTTCTAGTTTTGCTGGTAGCTGGTCCATGTTTTAATAAGAATATGGTGGAACTCTTTGTAAGTACTGTAACTAGCCAGTCTACACTGTACATAAACAGCCCAACTAGTTAGCTGTGTGGTTCCTTATAATACAGGATTGTCCTATAATAAGAAAAAGCATGAATAGAAAACCAAACCAGTTTTATAAGGAATAAACAAGAGAACCTCAAAATCTAGAACCGACAGACAGGCTCAGTGTTGCTGTGCATGGGATAGCACTGATGTCCACTTATGAACGTAAGGGCTATCCAAGTCCAGATCTGACTCTGAGACAGAATAACACTGGTGAGAGTAGGACGGAGGCCCTTGTTCGTCCATATCGAAGGAGGTAGTGACCTTGCAAGTACCAGAACAGTGTTCCCGGATTGTTCTGACCCAGTTTAACTCCTGCAAGTGTTTCAGCAAATGTGACTGCACCCAAAAGCAAACCTTTAATAAAAACACCCAGCTAACCCCTGACTGGGGTTACAAAGTTGAATAATCTTCATTTGTTTTAAACATCGCTGTCGATTTCTCTCCAGAACGTACAGCTGATTTGTTTCTCCTTTATGTTTTACAGCCCTTATAGTAAGGGTCGGTGTTATATGACATCATAACTTTGATGGAAACAAAAAAACCATAAAAGTAATAAAGTATTTTATTATTTTTGTATGTTTGACTTGAGTTGTTTTTATACATCTTAAAGTTTGGACTCCAAATTTTGCTTGTTTAAATTAAAGCCACTAATTCTAACACTAGAACTCAACACTCACCTAAACAGCACAGTGGTTATTGAAAAAAAAAACAGCTTAGCACCATTGATATAATCCAAAGGGAAGGGTACCATTAAACAATACCATTATGATAAATAATGACTATTAATAATGCATTAAATACAAAATTAATACTCTTTATAAATATTAGCATTATAATACAACCCCAATTGCGAGAAAGTTGTGACGCTGTTAGGTCAAAAATGTAAATATGTTGAAACATTAGAACAGAATGTTCACAGATAATGACTTCTGGAAGGGTTCCTGAGCCCATGCAGTGGTTTCCAGTAAAGAATCATAGCTGTTTTTAATGCAGGGACACCTTTTAATTGTTTACTTTTTAATGCATCCAATATTGAACGTCAGCCTCATCTCTTGCACACAGGGATTTCTCCAGAATCTCTGAATCTTTTGATGATATTATGTAGTGGAGGGATATTCAAAAGTTTTCACAATTTTCCACTGATTCATGTTTTTCTGAAATTGTTCCGCAATTTATAGTTTTTGCAAATTGCTGAACCTTTGCACATCTGTGCTTCTTAGAGACTCTGCCTCTCTAAAATCCTCGGTCATGTGACTTGGTTGCAAATTGCTCCTGCAGCGTTTTTTTATTAGTACCACTTACTTTTTTCAGGTTGTGGCCCCCCGCCCCAAATTTTTGAGATGCGTATCTACCACCAATATTTTTTCATGAAATGGTCAAATGTGTCACTTTCGACATCTGATGTGTTCTGTTCTACTGTGAATAAAAGATGGGTCTATGAGATTGCAAATCATTGCATTCTGTTTTTGTTTACATTTATTTACATTTTACACAGCAAACCAACTTTTTTGGAATTGGGGTTGTAGTGAATTTTTTGTCAATTTTGTTTAATGCTACTGTTATGGAATATGACATTTTGCCTTTATTTAGCGAACGGGCATCAACTAAATACAAACATATACAACTTACAGCAGCCAACATTCAGATTTGATCAACATTTAGATCTGACCATCAGATGTGGACAAAATTTAGGCTACATTAACGCTAACTGGGAGATCACCAAACCTTCTCTGAAGACAACCAAAGCTCACTCTGATGTTAATGAAGGTGTCACAAATGAGACGTTGTTGTTTACGACACAGTATGTCTTCATTTAAATTATAAAAATGAATTAAACCTTACTCCTACAGGAGGAAAAATGTTTTTATGTTGTTGCTAAGTGGTCGTTAAGGTGTTACTAATGGACTGCTGAGGTGTTGCTAGGTCTTTTTAAAGGTTTTGGTTAGATGGTTAAGGTGTTACTAAGGCACTGAAAAGTGGTTGCTAAGGTATTGTTTAGTGGTTGCTATGGTATACAGGGCAGTTGCTAAGGTGTTGCTAGGTGGTTGCTATGGTAGAGGTAATGAGCGACATCATCCCTAAAACTTAATATAGATCAGCATTTTCTGTTCCAAGATGGCTGACGCAGCGTTCAGCAACACAAGTTATTGTTACTGTTTACAGCTCAAAGTAAGTCATACTGTGTCCTTAACCACATCCACTGTCTGACACCTTCATTAACATCTAGATGAGCTTCAAGTTCCTTTATAGGTTTGATATTTTTACAGAAATGTAAGTCACTTTATGTAACTTATGTTGTAGCCACACAGTTTTGAAGAAGTTACATTTAAGACTTCAGGAATGTCTGAGCTGACCTGTGGAAAATCTGTACATATGATTTCTGAGCCAATCTTTGCTTTAACACACACTTCTCAATGAACTTGATATCCAAGATAACAGAAAACAGCCTGTTCCTAGTGTGGAGTAGTTGTAAATGCTGTTAATTCAGACTGTGGTGATAATAAAACACCTGCTTTGGTTCATTTGCTGCTTCCTCCACTGATTAACACAGAAAGTGTAAAATAACAGGGATAAACAGCTCAGCTCATTTGTAAAAGCTCATTAAAAAGCTGAGGCTAAATAAATCCTGACTCAGCGCTGAGGCCTCGGATCCTCTCTTATTGTTAAGCTAATTTAAATCGGTCAGCCGGACGCACAGGCCGGACACACTTAAAGTCCATACTACTTATATTATAATGAGCTGATCATCAAATTAGCCCAGTAAAGAACACACGGCCTGAGGCTGGACAGACTGACCTCCTGACCTCTGCTAGAAAACTGGTCCATCAATTAAAACTGATCAAATCAGGAGAATCAGAGTTTCTACCTCTGTCTCCTGTACAGTGTGTGTGTGTGTATGTGTGTGTGTGTAATTGGCCGTTGTGAGGGGTGTATTGTGTGTGTATTGTGGAACTGCAGGTGCGCTGGGGGAGAGGGTAAATCCCTCCGTTTCTCAGCGCCTCTTATTCCTCCTTTATTCCTCTTTTCTTCAACGTTCCCTCGCTCTCCTGCTGGGCAGAAAATTAGCGCTGCATTGAGTGACCTCTCCTCTCGGTCCAGCTTAGCCCTCTCAGCACTAACACTATTCTAATGCTAATGCCCTCAGGGGGGCTAATCGGGGGCTTGGGGTGGGGGTAGGGGGAGCAGAAGACACAGTGGGGAGAGAGGGCTATTAAACTTTCACTAAATTTTCAACAAATACAGCAAATACAGCGCAACAAAAGAACAACTAAATATTAACAAATACAGGAGAAACACAGGTGGCGCTGTACACTTACACTAACACAGCTACACATTCACTAACCTATCAGAAACATTATATATTTATTAAACTTATTAAATATTTATTAAACTTTTAGTAAACTTATTACGTCTCAATTTAGAAAACTTATTTAACATTTTATGACAATTACATATTATATACTGACAATATTTATATATTATATTTATATATATTTATTTATATTTATTATTTTGTACATTTTCAGAATACATTTACAAAACTTTAATTAAACATACAAATACTAAAATGTAATGAAATATATATTCACTAAACACACACACACACACACACACACACACACACAAGCTTCCGAGATTTTTTTTTATTTACATATTTACTAAATTTTAGGTAAGCTTTTTTATTTACTAAACTTTAATTAAACTTTAGTTATTATACTTTAAACATATATGTAGACATTTTTCAGTAAACATATTATATATTTATTAAACGTTCAGTACAGCTATATTTACTAAACTTTTATTAAACTTATTTACTAAACTTTATATTTTGGAATTTTTCAATCAATTTATAAGATATTTGCTAAACTTTCACTAAATATATTACATATTTACTTCACTCTTACTTACATTTACTACATTTTCAAACAATGTTTCATTAGACTCACTGTTTAATTCAAAACAAACTAATTTTATATTATATGTAAAGTGACTAGCCTGTTTTAATGCTGAATAAAAATCTGAAATCCTTAATTACAATCAAACAATTTGATTTTCAAACAGTGTCAATATTAAAATAAAAAGGCTTGAAATATGTAATTTTACTAAAATATTAGTTTAGTTAAATTATAAACACAAATGACATTTTTCATTACTAGATTTTTTGGAGATGCACTAGTAAAAAAAGTCAATGTAATAAAAACAAAATCCAATCAAACTCAGTTAAACAGTGAAGTTAATAAAGCTTAACTGTTAATAACCAGATTATTATCTACAAGAACAGAATAAAGTGTTTAAGGTTAATTTAAACTCTCAGCTCAGCTTAAACATCATAGAATAACTATAAATACATAATTACAGCAAAACATTAACTTACTGTTTACAAAAAGGTTAAATAAAACATCTTAAATAAAATAAACAGCACCTGGAAACTCTGCATAAGGAAGTGGGTGGGTCTCCGTTTATGAGTAAATACCAATCAGCATTCAGTTTTGAGTAGTAAACAAACCCTGAGGTATTCTGTGAAATAAAATCAACAGTTCACAAGCTCTAACAATAACCATGACTAATATAAACTAAAAAAGATACAATTATTTTTATAGTACTAATACTACATGGTGTGGTCAATACTAGGCAAAAAAATAAATAAGTAAAAACTGTGAAAAGACTAAAAATAATCTTTAAAATTTATAAATCATGTAATTGTGTAATGTTTTAGTTGTATCTTTTTATTTTGTGCTAATTTGAGCTCGGCTGGCTTTGACTTAATTCATTACAAACTACAGAACTGGGAGAGCTCACAGTGTGTGTGTGTGTGCGTGTGTGTGTTCAGGGGGCACATTTTCTGTCTGAAAGCATCAGGTCTCCCAGCAACGAGAAAACGCTTCCTCCATCACTGTAGCAACGGCAATCCCCAAAAACTAAAGTCTGAAACTAAAGACAACTCCCCCCCCCTAACACCCCCACCCCAACCCCCGGTCAGAGAGTGAGAGACACTCAGAGAATACTAACACACTCTCTCTCTCATTAAATGCCTCTAATAACCTAATAATTACAATAAACTATTATGTACACTATATTATATTAACACAACAGACGTAGTATATTTATTTTAGAAATAATGAAGTATAACTAACACATCAATACTACAGCTACATACGAATACCATACCAAATAATAATAATAGTTTTTGATTTGCTCATATATATGGTGCTCAGAAGGCACTGCAGTCTTTACTAAGCTCTTGTTAGTTATTTATTTATTGTATGTATTTCCTTATTGTATTGTTATGAAGCTGTGCTCATATATTTCCTTTGACTGTCCTAAATGTATATTCTGTGATTTTCTGTGTATGACTGCATGCATGCAAGAGTAAATGCAAAAAAACAAAACAATAAAACAATTGCTCACAAAAATGTTGTAATGTGTTAATGTACAATATAAACCTAAGACATCTTTTCAGTTATATATAGACAGCTGCAGGGAGTGTTATGTAGACAGTTTGTGTGTTGTGAAAATAAACACAGAGAGATACAGTCTGGATAATCTCACTGATTAAGAGAAA
>BRDA01002752.1:0-11094 GCA_036984385.1 Crenuchus spilurus | reverse complement strand
TACCTACGCACAATTTAGATTACCCAATTCACCTGATCCCCATGTTTTTGGACTGTGGGAGGAAACCGGAGTCCCCGGAGGAATATATATATATATATTTATATATATATGATATATATATATATCAACTCACTGATAGTCTTGTATGGAACACTCATAACTTTTGTGTTTGCACTGGGGGGCCCTTGCACAGCAATGATAGAAACTAACACAATCTCTCTGGACAGATAAAAAGGTCTGCAGTTTACAGTCATAAGCTCAACATCTGAAGAACAGTAGCTTGAGATGAACCTTGTATTTCTATACCAGTTGTTGTTAATGTAAATACTAGAGGTGTTGAAATTAATCATAAAATCGATGCATCGAGAAGCAGGCATCGGCAATTCAGCATCGATGCAGTTACAGACCATAATCGATTATAATGTGATGTCATTCATTGCATACGCCATAGCAAAAATGGTGGAGATAGGCCGCAAGGTTGAAATTAAAAACACACCAAATGTTTTAAAAGCCAAAATATGGACACTATAATTATACGAGCTGACTGGGAAGCACAATAATGTTAGATAAGCATTAACATTCATTTCCATTTCACGTCTAAGCAGCTTGACAGTGAGTTAGCCAGTGCATTTTTACCTCTTCTGGGCAGGGGAATCAAAATGCTAATTTACTACGTTTAGTTCCAGTGAAATCTTTAACTCTGTATTTGAGTTATTTGCATTGTGTGTTCCTGTATATTATATTCTGGCCATTAACATTTTAAATATTTTAAATAGTAACATTTCATGTATTTAGTCTGATGTTTTTAGAAATATGTTATTTCAAAACTATGACAGTGTTAGAAAATTTAATACTTTGATAATTATCGAGATTGATCAATATAGAAAAATGTATCATGATAAAGTGTTTGGTCATATTGCCCAGCTCTACAAATGCACTGTGCAAAGTTTGCCAACCAAATGAAATAATACAGAAAATTCATGTCCAGCATCGTGATGCATTGCGATTTCGAATTGAATCATTGACATGATAATCATAATCAAATAAAATCGTGAGATCAGTGAAGGTTCACACCAGCCCACCCCCCTTGAGATTTACCACTGAGTGCTTGGCTCCTATCAGCACAAATGGTGGTTAGCCCCTTGTTGCTAACAGCATTGTCCAGGACTGATAAGTTTATACATGTCTGTGTCACAATCAGCATGCAGCAATTCTTATTTTCTTGAACTGATGTTAACTCCAGCTGCAGATGATCCATTATGTTCTCCAGGGAGCAAATATTTGGAGAGGAAAACAGATGGAAGCTACATTTAAAAACTACAGCAGAAGTTAATGGAACTCTAAGCGCTATATTCAGGTAATAATTAAAAACGATCACATTACAGGCAAACTGGTTTGTTTAAGAAGGAACTTATCTTTCGTCCCAATCACAAAGTCCCCCTATCTCTCCTCAAAGTACTACAGGGTTTCAAAATAAAAGCCACTATTAAAAAAGCACAATAGAACATCAGAATAAAAGCCATAAATAAAAATAATTCATAATTAACACAAAAACTGCAATGGACGTAAAGAGAGTTTACAACCCCAAATGAGAGTTGTAAGTTGGGAGTGCATAAAAAATCCAAATAAAAATGCAGTGTTTCTTATATTTACTTTGAGTTTAATTTCATTGTAGATGGTATGAACCCAAGATATTTCATGTTTTGTTTGGTCAGCCTAATTTACTTTGTTAATATATATTCATTCCTGCAATTCAGGTCTGCAACACATTCCACAAGAAGTTATTAAACAACTTAGAGCTAGTAATGAGGTTAAAACAAACAAACAAAAAACCCATAAATAAAAATGTGATTTAAAACTGGTGATCTCAGCAGGTAATTATAATCATGATTTGGTACAAAAGAAGCAAATGGTTGTGTCTTTGAGCAGTACAGACAGGCTGAGGATCTCCAGTTTGTCAACAAACGCATGAGAAAATGATTGAAATATGTAAAAACAGTATTCCTCAAAGAAACATTGGAAGGGATTTGCATATGTTTCCCTTTATAGAAAATATTATCATTAAGCAATTCAAGGAATTTGGAGAAGCTTCCAGCAGCAGCATTGACTTCTCTGGGCTCAGAGGCATGTGAGAAGAACCATCACACAGTGGAAATGTATATTGTGGTCAGATGAATTCCAGTATTTTTTTATGGAAGAAATAGATGTTGTTTGCTGCAGACCAAAGATTAAAAAGATCATCCAGACTGTTATCAGCAAAAGCCAGAATCTATCATGGTATGAGGTTTTGTCAGTGCCCTTGACAAAGGTCATTTGCACTTCTGTGAGAAAGCAGCATTAATGCAGAAAAGTACACTGAGATTTTAGAGTACAATACATACTGCCTTTAAGACAATATCATTTCTAGGGACATCAATTCATTTTTCAACATGCTGCACACATTTCAAAAAGGCATGGCTGTGGAAGAAGAGGGTACAAGTATTAGAGTTGTTGTACAAGTTTTTTTTAATTAAAGTAGAATACTATTTTATATAAATATATACACACAATTGTTTCCCACTATTTATTTTTTTATGTTGCCAATTTGTCACCTCCCAATGTAGTAGTAGCCAAATAACCCATCTCATTTTTGTTGCCCTTTTTAAAACTTCCATGGTGTCTATTACCTGACATGGACAAGGAATGGTTTGGAAAAAAAATCAAATTAACAAAATTATTTATATAATTTTCTACTTGCCCCAGATGTCATCAATCAGTTATGACTTGTTTGGTGCCAAAAATGAGCTTTTTTAGGTTAGAACTGGAGCTGCAAGGCTAAATTGCTAACAAACAACATAAATCAATAGTCACCTAAAAGTCTATTAGTTTCTGGAAAAATACATCTAAAAATATCACACACTGTAGGGCTTCAACTGTATTTTACAATTACTGTTGTGTTCTAATGAATTTAGGGTAGATATTACAGAATATGCACACGTGTTTATGCAGCTGAACAGTGTTTGTTTAGTGTTTGTTTAAAATTAAAAGAGGCCCAACTGATGTGAAGTGAAGTAGAATCAATTCAGCACATCTGTTTTCTAAGGCTAATGCTAATGGAGTCAGATTGAGTTACATAGATAAAATATGTGCTTTTAAGCTGCTGTGAATGTGTGTGTGTGTGTGTGTGCGTGTGTGTGTGTGTGTGTGTGTGTATATTAATGTGTGTGTGCGCGTGTGCGTGTGTGTGGATCAGTCATGGCTGTCACCCTGTTGTCACTCCAATTAACAGTTAGCAGAGGCAGGCAATGTGTCTGGCAGCAGAGAGAGAATGTGTTAGCCACAGTGCTAAAGCTTGCGATGCTAACTCACAGGAGGACAGATCCACTCTGCTCTGAAGAAGCACGACACCAAGAGATGTTAGCATTCATGCCAAGTGCTAGGAAGATATAATTAGAGATTTGAATGCGGATGCATGTGTGTGTAAGGGGAGAATCAATCAGTGTTATGTTTCAGCCTCACTGTCGCACTGGGAAACAGGCTACAGAAGAGCAGAGGCTGAAAAATGAATAAACGCTTACACGTGTGAAAATTCTAAAATACATAGCAGACAAGAATTAAAGTGCAAAAGTAACCATTTTTGTGTACAGCTGGCATATCAATATCAGCGATACATTTATAAGATATTAGATAAGAAAAAATTATTAATCTGATCCAATCCTGTGTTCAATTTATGGTAAAGTAGCCAACAGTCATGTTATGTTAACTGTGTTTTTTCTCCATTGGGATAATAAAGTCTCTGAAAAGTAGCCTACATATAGTGCACATTCTAAAAGCAATGATTCATTCAGAAATTATATTTACACAATTTTCTACATATCTCAGACAAACTGGATGAGTGGTCATGTTACGAGTCCAAATTTTGCTTCTTTAAATTTGAACTGGAGCTGTGAAGCTATCGTTGCTTTCAAACTCAACAGTCACCTAAACAGCAGAGCAGTTTCTGCTAAAAAACATCACCAACACTTCCACTGCATCCAGATGTTCATGAAGGTCTTACAAACTATTCCATGTGGTTCAGGACACAACATGACTGACTGAGTTATAACAAATAATAAAACCTCACTGCTATAAGTTTCTGTTAATTTTTACAGGTTACAGAAAGTCATACTCTGTCACAAACCACGTCAACTAGTCTGTAAGTCCTTGATTAAGATTTCACTGAAGTTTTGATGATGTATTTTGATGAAAATGACTAGGCAACTATTAAATTCTAATGTTTATTTGTAAAGTTACCAGCTCCATTTCCAAATTGTACAAATATGATTTCTGGCTGAACCAATTATTTAAGTGTTTCAATTAATAATTTAATACAAATTGAAAAAATAAAGATACCAGCATCAGATAAGAAACTGGTAAATGAATAATCCAGCTGAATTGACTATGATGAATGTACAACTAAGATATGAGTGCATTACTCGAAAATACTCTACAATAACAAATAATAGCCATTTTAAAAATATGCAATTTATTATAAACATACAGCATATTTAATTTATTTTCATTGGGCATTGGCTAATGGGGGGCTGTAGGTAGCTGCCTACCATTGCCTAATGCCAAAATCACCCTTGATGGTCATATATACACTATACTATTTTTTCTAAAGATGTAGAGCTGAGGTAGGAAAGCATAACATATGAAATGATATGGGCTCATAATACGGGTGGACTGGCAATCTGAATGCTCAGAAAAGTTCAGAATGGCTGTTTGTTCATCAGTCATTGGCCTAACTTCAGCAATCCCTCCCCTCATCAGCTCAACTTAAAAAGCTCCAAAACCAACCACACATCTAAATGTGTCACTGGTTGAACCCTGCAAGGCATATTCTTAAATACTTCAGCACTGTTAGCAGTATAACACTGACCTCCAAATATTTTTACATTTCCAATATTTCATAGACAACACAAGCAAGTCCACCATTAGTTTATTCTGCGTCTGAGTCCGTGGATATTTAGATGCACTACTGCAGAAAGACTTCTTTGTTTACTTTGCAGAAACTGTCTCTTTTTTTACTGGACACCAGTAAAGCCTGGTCCCAAAGCATTTTTACTGGAGATGGCCATTTAAAATGTGATTTAGTTCCAGCCATGGTTTTATGTGTGTCCACAGAAGCAGCTCTTAATGTTTAACTTGCCATCTCTGACCATTTTCACCCCACGACTGCGCAAATAAACAGAAGTCGTGGTGACACTGTGGGCCTAAGGCAATTTCTGCATGATGTTTACCAACCACGAGACTCTGGCTTGTCTATGAGGGAAGACAAAGGTCACATGAAAGTAATGAGAATGTACCAGAAGCAAAAAGGCAAAAGCATGTACAGTCAGTAAAGGGCCAATACAAACTGGCTTGGGATTGTCTCTTGGCTTTTGAGGCTAACCGCAATATCAGAATAGTTTATTTGACTTTAATCAGTTAGCAGTGACCAGGACCATATCTTTGCTTGCTTGTGATGACAGATTTTTCTCCTCTGTAACTGGAGAGGAGCAGTCAAATACGAAGAAATTAGCTGGTTAGTTGGATGTGGAAGTGCTTGAGTGACAGCCAAGGAGAGCAGCGGAGAGAAGCTTGTGAACTTGTTGTTGCTTGTTTAGGGATACTGTAGGCTTTTGGCTGTCAAAGTTTGATCCAAATGAGAATGTGCAAAGCTGCATGAGGCTACCAGCAAACAGCAACAGAAAACAAAATGCAAAGGGTGAGTTTGTTCTACTCTCACCACACATACACATACAAACCCAAACCCATGTGGTCTCCATTTCCTCTGTAAGCTAACCCGGCCTCTGACAGGCCTAGCGGACACTTTCCACTTCAGTGAGTCGAAAGCTCGGTTTCTCCCTCAACTCCCAATCAATGCCATCCCCCATCCAATCTCCCACAGCCCCCAGACAACCCTCCCCATCAGTTTACACTAGCCTGAGATCCAGCATTGATCACTCTCATCAAGATAATTAGCCCTCATATCAGACAAGACCATGTGCTGGATCAATTAGCATCCACTAATCAAGGACCCACTTCAAAAAGTTAGATTTGAAGGCTCGGAAATTCCTCTGATAATCGGCAGATTGACTGTCACAATTTTCATAAGAGGTTGTTTCCAAAAGCTAAAGGCTTGCCCTTTCACAAGAGTGAGTCATTGCAGAGCTAGCTTTAGCACTTTATCTTGCCTGTGGCTGGAATATCAGCACAGCTATGCTAGAATGATCCACTGATTTTATCGAGCCGGGAGGTATTGGCTCACTGTACGACTCAGCGCTGACTAATAAGGTCAAGTAATTAAGCCAGGCATTCAAAAGCCCATTAGCGCAAGGCTAGCATGTTCACTTAACCAGTCTGGCTGACGTTTATTCTTATTTTTTGTTGTTGGCACAAAAAAAAAGCACTGATGTATTTCCAAGGACAAACCATATATGTTTACACCCAGGACTGATTCTGGGCTAGTTTAGGGCTAACTAGATGCTCATTATCTCTAGTTGGATTTCAGACAGAAGAATTCCCTCTGAACTGTGGATCACACCATCAAACTTGAAAAAGCAAGTGATGCAAAGTCTAAGCAGTCTTGTGACAGAAAGAACCTACATATCTTCCACACTCACAGCAGACTGTGCCAAAATTAGCTTGAAGCAAAACTCCAGAAAACAAATTTCAGGAAAACCAGAGATCAGTACTCTCAGCTGCTCCCAAACTTGAAACTTTGACACTTTTGTAAATGTTTTAATAAACTATTCTAAATGTAAACATTAAGGAAACCCGTTCTGAAAACATTTGGAATTTGTTCATATTTAGAACCAGCAGAAAACATTCCGGGAGCAAAAAGAAACTGGACAAATGTTTTTAGGAGCAAATATTGTTCAAAAACTTTTAGTAAAATACCTATAAATTCACTGCAATATTGTTAAATGTTTGGATGAACGTTTTTTATGTTTTGATAGCCTACAAATAATGTGTTCTTCATGTTGCAGGAATGTTTATGAAAATTACATAAAAAACTTGACAGATTGAATATTCTTAGAACCAAGAGTTGTAACACTGAGATATTTTTCATTGCATTGTCCAAATTTTAACAGACATAACATAAAAAAAATCTGAAAATGTTCAAAAACATTTTTAGAACTTAAAATTAATGTTCTCATTATGCTGCAGCAACTTCTGCAGAAAACTTCAAAACATATAAAAACATTTCAGAACATCCAGAAAACATCACAGATTGAATGTTCTAAAAAAAATCATAATGTTCAAAAAATGTTTACTAATCAAAAACTGCTAACTGGAAAGCTGTCATGTGACAAAATGAACCAATCACACAACCCCACATGGGAGAAGATAACTTCAAAAGTTGACTTGAAATAAAAGACCAACAATTTCAGGAAGACCAGAGGTTGATTCTCAGGACTATTACTGGACGTGAAGCTTTCAATCTTGAGCAAAAATATGGAACTTGCAAAACATGTGGCCCTTAGTCTAGTGTGAAAATGCCAAATCTCTGTGCTATTGTTACTGGCTGCAGAATCTCTCTATTCTGGACATCCAGCATCAGCTTAATGAGCTAATTTACCATGTGCCTACTATCAACTACATATGTCTTCTTAACAGATAACTATCTACAAGAGTTTGTACATTTTGTCAGAAGGTTTACCATTTTAGCCAATATCAACCCCAACATTCACTCTTTACTGCAATTTGTTCTAATTACAGGGATAACAAGAGGTTGTAGCATGATTAGCAGTGTAATTAACAGACTGCTAAGAGGGGCTATTGGCTTTAACTCTCTATTAGCTGTTTGTTAATTAGATTTGGGGTATAATATTTGTTCCACAGTGATGGTAATTGCTGACATATGCTCACTAGGGATACCATTTCAGTGTGGAAAAATAAGAAAACCCCCCTTCCTGGATCAATTAAATTAAGCAATGTGTATGGATTATGGAAAAAGGACAGACTGAGCCTGATTCAAGTAAAAAAGCTAAAAAAACAACAGTATTAGAATATATCATTTATTTCATTTAATGTTTTATTTATTTATAAGCATTAGGTTAGTTATATAGTAATAAAAAAGAAGATTTAAACAAAATAACTTGAACCAATAATTAAAAGTTTAGTTTATTAATTTGTAATAAAGTGACAAGTTTGCAGGAAGACACTTTGCAACACTTGAAACTGAAGTTTTATTTTGCTCGACGGACTATTTTTTTCAACGAAAGCCACAAAATGGCCATTAAAAAAATTAAATGCTGTGTTTTAAAAATGAGTTATTGTTTATTTGTTTATTGTTTATATCTTTTTGGCAAGTATTTGCATAATCTAGATAATGCATAGTCTGCTGGTCAGTATTAGAAAATAAATCTGTTCAGGATGAAACAAGACCCTTATAAAGACTGAGGTGTTTACATGTACACTCAATAATCTAATGAAAATCTCAGTTTACATACACATGTAATTAATCCCAACCAACTTTATGTGTAGAGCTCCATTTAACATTCATGTTACTGGGACAACAAATCTTGGTGGGTGGATTTTAGCATTCTGACTTTAGTTATGTAATAAGCCAATTTGAGAAATATCCATCTTTTCACTCTATAGATCTTGTAAATCCAAGTATTCTTTCTATGCTTATGTACTTAAATAAGCTTGGTACTGTGAGTTTTATGGCCACTCATGTTGCTGCTATTTTGACTATTGACTATTTTTAAGTCTTTTAAATTTCGAACAATAAACTTTGTCTGCTACACAGAACAGTTCCTGCTGTCATTATTTACAACTGTAAACGTTGGTCATTGGAAGTGCACAGGACACGCAGCTTCTGATTAAGAATGTAATCAGAAATACAGGCATTTATATGGCTTTTATTCTTTGGTTTAATAGCTTATTTATAGGATTATCTACTTTGCTCAATCAAATAGAATTTGTAATCCAACTGGCCTCAATTCGACTATGCTTATTACATCCAGCTAAAGTTCAGTGGTGTTCATAATTTAATTCAAAAAGGTAAACTGTCATTTTATATTCATTACAAATTTATATTTCAAGCATTATTATGACAGCTTACTTTTTGGAATTAAATTATGAACAACAACTTATTCACAATATTCTAATTTTTGGAAATGTACTAGTACACATAACATGCATAAAACTAGTAAACCATCACACTCTATTCACAATCTAATGTAGACAGTGAAGTGCTGCTCCATTCAGCTGATTCTGAGAATCTCCACTTGTTCTTTGTTTTTAGTCACTATTATGTTATTCTCACTGCTGTGATAATTTGTCCTATATGTATGAAATGATGTGATGTGTGGCAATGCTAGCTCACACACACACACACACACACACACACAGGCCTTGTCTTTAGTATTGTTAGCTCCAACTCACCGATGAAGCCCAGTTGGGAAAATTCGAGAATCATCCACTCCTCTGAAGGCTGCTGAAGGGCAAAGTTCTTCATTGTGGTAAAGTAATTTGGCCGTGCGACAATGTCATCCTCTAGCTGAGGGAGGGTGGGAGAGAAAAGAGAGAGAGAGAGAGAGAGTGCAAGAGTGAGACAGATGTTAAAGAGAACACAGTCTATTGACAAGAGCATTTGACTCAATTATGTGAAAAAAATCATCTTCACTGAGCCAAGCACATTCTGTTATATTCATCTTTAGCCTGAGTTTTTGATGACTAAATGACTGAACAATAGTTGTAATTCAGCCATTGAAAGAAAGGCACATGCTGCAGAGTGGAAGAATAGAGTCTATAAAACAAGAGACAGAAGGATGCGTGGGAGAAGAAAGTGCAGAGAGCAATGCAGGGATGAATGAAAGGATGAGCGTAGAGAAAATGCAGGATGTTCCCCCCACATTACTGCCACTGCCCAACATCTGCCATATGTTTACTGGACTCACTAAAAGTGAATTACAAAGTCAATGACACCATGCACAATAGATAGAATAATAGATGGAAACAAGGGTCAAACAGTTATGGAAATAAATGCCTATTGTTCAATGTACAGTGTGTATCAGTACACACACAAACACACACACACATTTTTTGTGAATCATGGGGACACTACGTAGACTTACTCGAACCTTAAATCCCTAACCTTAACCTTAAAATATGTCTTCACCTTCAGATTTCCTGATTTATATTGCAGGGAGCAGCTTTGTAGTCCTGCAAGGAAAAAAGGTCCCCACAACCTGAGTGTTTAAATAGATTTTGGTCCCCACAAAAACCTGGTACATACACACAAACACACTTTGGTAATACTATACTAGTGAGGACATTTCATTCACTTGTGTAATATTTAGTAAAAATAAACCTAAACCTATGCCTGAACTTAACCTTAGCAACCAAAGGTCAATGCTTCTGTTCTTTTAATTTTTTCAAACAAGGTTTGTAATGAAAACAGTACATTTCTTGTGATAACCAGAAAAGTGTCCTCACTTTTACAGATGCTTTCCTATCATTATGAGGACTTTCAGTCCCCAGCAGGGAGAAATACAAGTACACACAACACACATACACATTCAGTCATGAATGAAAAAAAAAATTATATTGTGAAAAAGGTCATAATATTTAGATTTTTGTAATCAATTCAAAAAGGTAAACTGACATTTTATATTTATTACATGTAAAATGATATTTCAACAAACAAGTCTTGTTTGTCTTAATATTGATTTTAAGTTGTGTTTAAACATCTTGACACCTTGATGGCAAGGTTGTAAACCATCTTCAGTCCTTAGATGTGAACAACATACAAACCGGATTCCAAAAAAGTTGGGACACTAAACAAATTGTGAATAAAAACTGAATGCAATGATGTGGAGATGCCAACATCTAATATTTTATTCAGAATAGAACACAAAACACAGATCAAAAGTTTAAACTGAGATAATGTATCATTTTAAGGGGAAAATATGTTGTTTCAAAATTTCGTGGCGTCAACAAATCCCAAAAAAGTTGGGACAAGGTAATTTTTACCACTGTGTGTCATCCCCCCTTCTTACAACATTCAACAGACGTCTGGGGACAGAGGAGACCAGTTTCTCAAGTTTAGAAATAGGAATGCTCTCCCATTCATGTCTA
>BRDA01002748.1:19944-33238 GCA_036984385.1 Crenuchus spilurus | reverse complement strand
AGAGAGGGGGAGACAGAGGGAGAAGAGGCAGAGAGGGGGGGGACAAAGAGAAGAGACTGCGAGGGAGAAGAGACAGAGAGAGAGCAAGAGCAAGAGCAAGAGAGAGAGAGAGACTGAAAAAAAGAATGAAATGACAGAGAGAGAGGCGAGAGGAGGTACTGAGAAATAATGAAATGAAGAGAGTGATAGAGAGAATAAAATTACAGTGTGAAAGAATGAATTCATACAAAGATGGAGAGAATGAAGTGATATAAAGGAAGAAAATCCTTTTAAAACCCTTAACCCACTGCTTCATTAATAGTAATACAGAGTGGGGGGGGGTAATGAAGAGAGAATGAATGAATCCACACACGTAAAAAATCCTTAACATACTGAATTACTACTGAAGATGATCTTCTAGCCATGACAGTCAACACAGACTAAGAGCATCACATCATCCCTGTGATGTGTGTAAACTGTGAGGTGTAATGAGCATCGTTTCTACTGTGGTACCTTCATGTGAGTATGACTGGCTGAAATGTGAGAGGTGTATTTATGAGCAGTTCTTGCATTCTGATATTTTGGATGTCCTCCATCTGTTCTAGCCCAAGGCTGTGCTCCAAGCGCCCACACATACATGTGATGCAGATTTAAGCTCACAGATATTCACAAAGAGTCACAATAAGCTGACCTCAACACAACTCATCATTGTCAAAGCCTCAAAAACAATCTCACTTTCTCTCTCCACGCTCATATTAAGCACCTCCGTCACTGCTTAATTAAAGTGTGATGGACTTGATCCCAGTTAGGGTCCCAATCGTGATGAGTTAAGTGGAGGGAACCTATTAACAATAATAGAACCTATTTGCCCAGAGAATCAGCAAAGAAAGTGTTGAGTCAAGATAAACTTTTATTAATTTATTACAAAAAAAAAACATCTTTATACACCTCTGGCTGATTTAGCTACATCTCCAATGAGGAGACTGATTATTAAATTACAAAAAAAAGTCATAAATCAGTCATTTATTTTTGTAATTTGTGACTAAAATCATTTTTAGTCATAATTTAATTAAATATAAACTGACATACAGTATATTTTATATATTCATCACATACAGTATAAAGTGACATATTTTAAGATGTTTTATGTTTTAAGGTTGTTCATTTTGGCTTATAGCTCCTGAAAATCCAGAATCTCAGATGATTAGATTAGATTTAGTTTTCTAGATTCAGCTTTTTGCACCTCCACATTTAATCCGTCCATGCAGTGAAACACACACATTAGTGAACACACTCAGTATTGGCTGACCAATCACAGTAATATTATGGTCAGTAGTAGTTTCATCACTGTTTGCATGTGTTAAGTTCTGCTGGAAAAGGAAATGGGCATCACCATAAAGCTCGTCAGCAGATGGAAGCATGAAATGCTCTAAAATCTCCTGATAGATGGCTGTGATGACATTTGGACTTGATAACACACAGTGTGCCAAAACCAGTAGATGACATGGCACCTCAAACCATCAGACTGTGACAACTTCACACTGGACTTCGGACACCTTAGATTGTGTTTCTACACTTTGGAGGTCACTGTTGGTGGACACTGACCTCTGCTGACCAGGAGCACCACACAAGCCTTACAGAGGTCAAGATTTTCTAATTGATAATAAGTCACTTAAGTTCATCTCTACCTGGAATGTTCTGTAATTTTAGTTTCTGAATTTAAAGGGGACATATTATGCAAAACTCACTTTTTTGTATTTCCACTTGGGTCTCTACTGCTCCTATAAACACTCCAAGTGTGAAAAAAAACCCCATCCATCCATTTTCTGAGTCGGTTGAAAAAGATTTTGGTGTCAGAAATCATATGATTCTACGAGCTGTTTGAAATTTGCATAGAACCGACTTGGCACCACCCCTAACCAGTCACCCCCACCTACTAGATTAGTGGAAGATCCGTAATTTGTCTGCCGTTTTTAATAAGAATGCAGATGCCGAGCACTATGGCTATAATCAAGTCACACATGAAGTGTTGTGTTGTGTGTGAGAGTCAGAGCGAGCGAGAGAGAGAGACAAAAAGTAAAATATCCAGTTTTGAAAAAACGGCTCCTGGTGGAACATAAATATACGGTTGGAGAGCACCTCTGTGTTCTGTCATTTTCACGTGTGGTAAACCATCAGCTTAGCTGCGGAATGGATGGGGCATGGCTGGCAGCAGCTTATTTGCATAAAAGTGACAGAGTCCTTAAACAGCTCATTCTGAAAGGGGCTGAAACTCGGTAGCGCTGGTGATATTTATGTCAGAGTGATTTTGTGTAAAGAACTTCATGAACATGTTTTGTATAGCCCAGAGACCTACTCTTGTTTAAAAAGAGGTATAACCTTTTTTTTCCTCTTCCCTTCCCCATAAATATACAATGTATGTTCACAATTTGTTTTTGTTATGCGTCATATGTTGATATATTCTAAAATATAAATTATATATTTTTTAAAAAGAGCTATAAAGTATAACACAAAACTTTATTTTCTGTCTTTAACATTTAAAGAGGATGTGTGTTAAAAGTTTGTTCTCTGTGGATGGACTCATTTATATTAATTTAACCAGTTATGCTTCAATTTTATCAGCTCCACTTACCGTATACTAGTGCTTCTCTAAAACATGTGAATTGTGAAAAGTTAATTTTGTTCAGAATTAAAAAAAAAAAAAAAAAAAAAAAAAACTACATGGAATAAATATTAAATATTAAAGTATTGAAAGTATTAAAGTAATTGAAATATTAAATATTTCAAGCCTTTTTTGTTTTAATGTTGACACTTTTGGAAAACCAATTTACTCAAATCTGAAATTAAAATTTTCAACTACAACAGAGCCTAGCAAATTTCGTAGATATTGGACATTATGAGAATTTCTGCTATAGTCCGATAAGTTAGTCAGTACTTAAGTAGCTACTTTTAAACTTTGTCATCTTGTGGAAAACGGCTTAATTTTATAGATTATTATTCTTTTACTGAAATAAAAATGTGGTGTTTTGTTTTTCTTGTTATGGGCAGTTTCAGCTACTCTATCCACTGCTGTATGTTAATATGTAATATTCATACCTATGAAAGGTCTGGGTACAGTCTGTGAATCTCTTGTCAATGGTTTGAGTCTGATGACTAGCAGACACACTGCCTCTCTGTGGCTTAAAGCAAATATTACAAATCTAATTTCAGCAAATGTATAAAAAAATGAATAAAATGAATAATTGAAAATGTGAAACGGTCTTTATTCTTCAAAACAAAGCCACTAAAATATAATTATTTCATTGTCACAATAACAAAACATTATGATGAGTAAGATATTTTCTTAGAAATATAAAAGAATGTATAATTTCAGCAGACAATACATCTGAAAAGGTCAAACATCTGCAGAACATTATAAAATGTTATTTTTTTCCAGTAAACTGCTCATTACATGATTAGTCATACTGCTTACTACAGACTAGAAATAAAAAAGTGTTAAATGAAACTTTTTTAATCTAAATACTTTTATTTTAAATACAAACAAAACAATAAATAACATTTATAATGTAACAAAAAAAACATATTTACAATCCTTCAGGAACAAATACACCGAGTCACTGAGAAATCCGCTCAGTCAGAGCCTCTTCTAATGTCTCGATATGAACCAGCGGAATTTTTGCTACTGCAAAAAAGACCCTGTAGAATAAAATAAAAAGAACATATGAAGCAAATGCACATTCAAATTTACAGGTTCAGCACACTGAGACTTACTTGTGAGAGTATTTATTTTCCACAGCTTTCAGTTTCTCATCCGATGGGCTGGCCAGCATTGCATACAGTCTCCTCACCAAAGGGCCAAGATCACTCAGTGTATAACCACTGTGGTACTGAAGAGCTGCTGTCTGCAGTAAAGAAAAGGCACCAATCAGTGTGAGCAAACTTCAAGAGGTTTTTATGGCCATTTCCGCTGTATACAGTCCATACTGACATGAAACAACGTTCCTCCAGGACCAAGTGCAACAGAACACAAGTGTAATAGTGAGATAAGAGATGAAAGAAAGACAATAAAGATGGTCATTAATAAATGTGAACTTTAGAATGTTTGTATTTCTGCATAAATGTAACCTAAAACATCAGATTTTCACACAAGTCCTAAAAGTAGATAGAGAACCCACTTATATGAGACAAAAATATTATACTTGCGCATTTATTTATTGAGGAAAATGACCCAATATGACATTTGTGAGAGACAAAAGTATAGTTCGAAAAGAGGCGGTGACCACATCACATGCATCGGAGGAGCACGCTTGTGTGGGCAAAATACTAAAAATAAAATTATATATATATATATATATATATATTGCTACCAACATTACTCTAACAGTAGTCTCAACTCCAAAGTTCCCAGTTCTTTATGTTTACTTTCATGCTGCATCTGCATTATTTTATTTTGACACCTCCGAGTTTGAAAGTTTATTATCTAATTTTACACAAAAAAAAAAAAAAAAAAAACCACACACACAACAGCAAGCAATTTTTTCCCATACAGACTCTACCAGGTTTAGGCTCATGTATCCATCTTTGCTTTGGAGAATCATTTGTGGTACAAAAACAACAACAACAAAAAAAAACTCTACACCAAAGTGACTCTTACCCATCCTCCTAGGCCTTTGGTGACAAGTGCAAGCAGCAAGCAGGCAGAAGCTAAGTACGAGGCTCTCTCAGGCACCAACTCGAGCTCCAACAAACTGAGTTCACACACATATCGCGCCAGTGTTAGTGTCTCCATACTAGCACGAGCTACCTGTGGGTTTGAATCCAATATGTGTATTAATGAAAAGCAGCCAAATGAAGACACAAACTGAAACAACGTCAACCAATGTTTGACTTACAATAACCTCTGGTAACTACAGTACATGAACAGCATATTGTAAGGTGCCTTGCAGTTCATTACTTTGGATTTAACTTACAGTATTCTATTCTCCACTAACCCCTAAACCTGACCCTCACTTCCACCTAAATTTAACCACGTTCAACAAATACTTTATTAAATATTTCAGTATCTACAGTGGGCTTCAGTGTGATTTTCTGCATGTTATATACTGCTCAAAAAAAAAATAAAGGAACACTTACATCACACATATGGTCAATGGAAACCAAAGTCATCAACCCACTGAGGGCTGGATACCAAAAATTTTAAAAAGAAAAGAAAGTGCAGGCTGATCCAATTTGCAAGAATTTCATCTCAAAGCATCTCAGTGGGGAGTTTTTGGGGGGTTATCTTGCTGTTGCTTCCTAACTGAACTGATTGATATTTCTGACGTTTAACTGACCTGGTGATTAAGTTCCCTTAATTTGATTAGATTCAACTTTGTCATCACACACGTACAAGTACAAGGCAACGAAATGTAGTTTAGCATCTAAACAGAAGTGCAATAAGCAGTCAGTACAGGATGTACAGAGATACAGTATATATACAGAATATAGGCAGCAGTTTGGACAAATATACATGTGAATATATTTTAGAAGTGTTGTAAAACTATTGTGAATAAATATTAGGTATAGTAAACATACATGTTGAGTAGAAATACTCTAAACATGATATACAGATGGAATAATTACTGGTTGAATGGTAATGGAAGGGTTGGATGTGTATATAAATGGTGTGCGCAGAATATGTAAAAGCTGTGATAATGTATGTAATTCACATACAATGTTTTGAGCAGTGTATATACACTCACTGGACACTTACATTAGTGTAATTACACTGTATATTACAAAGCAAACTTACACTTATCATGTGTGTCCAGGATCCAGTGTTGCTGCTAAAATAATACACTATACACAGAGGACACCATTGCCATGGACAGTGAGCGCCACCATCTGTTTACTAATAAAAAAAATGAAGCTGAATGCACAAAACATCAAAACGTTCTTACCTTTGCATAACGCCTGAGGAATCTGTAAGGTATTGGGATGTTAATGTCAAAATTTAGCCCTTGTAAGATGTTCCTTTCCATGACGAGGAATTCCGGCCTCTTGTAGGCATCATCACAAATGTACGAGAAGTCATCAATACAGGGAGGACACAGCTCCTAGTCACATAATTAAATACAAATATTCATGGGAAATGCACTCAGCCATGGGTTTTAATTCAACCAGTTTGGTAACTTGACCCAAAAATGACAACAGTGCATTTCCAGTGTCAGCTGGTAAAGGCTAAAGAGTAAAGAATGAAAATGAAAAGATAATCTACGCTGTGGTGACTGTGTGTCATCTTTTTCCTTATGTCGAGACCTAAAATGTGTTGTTTTAAAGGGGACATATTATGCAAAATGTGTGTTTTTGTATTTCCACTTGGGTCTCTACTGCTCCTATAAATACCTCAATTGCAAAAAAACATCCATCTGTTTTCTGCCACTCAATTTTTGAGCTTTTGGTGTCAGGAATCATATGCTTCTATTTGCATTTACAACTGACCTGGCACCGCCCCTCACCGGTCAACCCCCACCACAGCCCCACACACTACATTAGATGAAGATTCGCCATTTTGGTCTGCTGGTTAAACAAGCACCATGCATAGATACCGAGTGCTACGGTTACACACAAGTCTTCCATTCCCCCACCCTACCACTTTGTGTGTGTGTGTGTGTGTGTGTGTGTGTGTGTACACGTTTACTGCATTCGTGAAGGTGTTTGTGCAGGTGGCTCCTCTTCTTCTTGCTCTGACTCCGACCCAGAGTAGAACATATATGGTTGGTTAGCACCTCTGTGTTCTGTCATTTTCACGTGTAGTAAACGCTGGCGTTGGGCGTGGCCAGGAACAGCTTATTTGCATAAAAGTGACAGAGCCCTTAAACAGCTCATTCTGAAAGGGACTAAAACTGGGAAGAATACAGCTGGTGATCTCTTTATGTGAGAGTGATTTTATGTAAAGAACTTAATTTTTTTTCATAGCCCATAGACCTACTCTAACTTTAAAAGAGGTATAATAATATGTCCCCTTTAAAAGGTTTGAGATTTATAAATCACCTAAAAAGATGCCTTACTTCAAACTTGGCAGCAATTAGCATAGCTGTAGAACCAATCAGCTGCAAGGACTCTTTCATCACTACTGTACCGGACAGGTAGTGATCCGTGAGCTTCACTGCCAGATATAGAGTTTCATGATTGAGCTCAAAGTTTTCCTGCACCAAGAAGTAAAAGACATGTAAGTGCAAAACACACAAATATTACTAAAGAAGAGACCATAATAAAGACAAAAGCAATGCTCACCTGAACTTCAACCATCCAGTCAACAAGAATGCCTCTCATATCTCCATTCAAATCTGGCTGATTATGCATGTAATCAGTCAAGACAAATCTTTCCTGTAAAGTAAATGACATTTGTTGAGAATTTGAAATACATCCTAAAGGTTAGAGAAGGGAACTGGGGACTGAAAGATTGCCAGTTTGATCCTCTAAACCAGAAGGGCAGAGATGAAGTGGCCTTGAGTAAGGCGTCTAACCCCAAACTGCTCCCAATCATACATGGTTGAGGCTTCCTTATCATTAATGTCTTTCACTGGATGTTTTAAAAACATCTCAATACTGACACAAAAATGCTATCAAATCCACAGCAGATTCTCACCTCTCTATTCCTGAGGTAGTCAAAAATGTCTTTGGCATACTCTGGACTCATTGAGCAGTCACCAGCCTGCTCCTTATCAATGTCAAAGGCTTTCGGGATCTGAGGACCACAAAGACACAGGCTTAAAAAACATGGACATGATGGGAAAATAAGACATATTTATTAGAGGAAGCATGCACAACTGCTCAAAAAACTAATAAGTAACTGTTTGAGATCTTTAATTTGGTATTTATTTATTTTACAGAGGCACAACTTTAAACACCAATACTGATATTTAAACTTTGAGCTAATCATATCAGAACTAGTACTGCATATTCAAAATTAGAATATTGAGAGTGTGTTCAGAAAGCGCTTCAAAAATTTAAATTAATTTTATTTCCCTTACATGTAAAGTGACATTTCAAGCCTTTTTGGTTTTAATGTTGATACTGTTTCAGCAATTTACTCAAAATTAGTATGTAATATTAAAAATTGGAGGTTCTGGTGTATAAATTATGAACAACAGAGAAGGTCAAGATATTCTGTAAAAGCTACATTTGCTGCCGATAACCCAATACCTATTCCCAGAAATAGAAATACATCATCCCTGCAAATTAGCATTAAACACAGGTAAGAAAGACCATTTGTTTATACTGATTATTATATAGATCCTAAGCATACTAGTACTAGTAAATACTAGTACAACTCTAGTATTTTTCACATCTGTACTTTCCCACTATTGTAAGTCACTTTGGATAAAAGCATCCGCTAAATGCAATGTAATGTAATGCATTTTACCAGATATAAGCACAAAGATTTGGTTGATGTTGTAAATAACCTTTACCTTTAATTCTTGGTCTGCAGACTCCAGTGGTTGTTGGGCTGCAGACTGATCCTGAGGGAGAGATGAACTGATGTCTTCCGATAGTGACCCCTCCTGACCGTCAGCCTTTTTGGGCTGCTCCTCAAATGATGGGCATTTGGACCTGGAGCGACAACTAATTCAAACAACAGTATAAAATTCATATTTTGTAGTGATCGGGTTCTTTTATTAAATGTGTGTTTTGCAGGCCAGAGTACCAAACAGAAACATCAAATCAGTGACAGTGACAATTACATCCTTTTTGATTAAACTTTGCTTATTAGTTATGAAATGTACAAAATGCCAAATAAATCAAATATTTCTTAATTTATATCTATACAGATTTTACTTCTGTAATTTAATTTTATAGTAATATTTTAGAAATGTTGTATTTTATGTTTTTACCTTTTTCTTTGTGTTAAAGCAGTGTGAAGCACTTTGAGCTACATTTATGTATGAAAGGTGCTATATAAAAAGATTATTGTTATAATAATAAATAATAATAATAATAATAATAATAATAATAAGTGAAAGAAATTGCAGCATTACAATAAAGACATATCACACATAAATGTACATAAAATAGGCCAAAAACTAGGGGTATAGTGTGTGCCTATTTAAGTATTTAATGCATGACAGTTATATGTTAAAAGTGATTTGTGGAGAGAATGCATTAAATACAATTTTATCTTTCTAAAAACTTATTTAAAACAATATTTAATTAAACATTTTAAAATGTATAAAAACAAATATATGCTCAGAATTGAACATACTTAATAACAGGTATATTGTGCTTAAATATGAAACAAGGTGGAAATTACTGATCATTACTTGGTCTTAACAGCTTTGTTGGTCTTTTTGCCCGACTTGCCAGTCTTCACTGGGGCACTATTCTGGGTTTTGTTGGTCTGCTTGGAAGAGGAGAAAGAAGTGTTGTTTCACATTTTAGAAGTTGTGAGTAACAGTGATTCATAATAAGCCCCTCTGCACAAGAAAGACTCAAAACATCAGTGATCTTGTCAAATAAACAGGTTCTTCACTTACATTTGTAAGATCAACAAATGCAGATCTTTTCTTGGGTCCTCCCTGAGGAGAGGAGGGGGTTCTTTTGGCATAAAGAACATCCTCCTGTAACAAAGGAACAACAAAGACATCAATGACAGTGTTGTGTGTATGTGTGTATAGCACCAGACAGGAAGCCGAAGCAGCCTGAACACAAAGCAGGTTAGAGTGTTTTCACCTGGTTGCCAAGTCCGTTAATTTTACCCTGCGGTTTACACAAACTGCTATGTCTGTTAGTCCGCTGGAAAGACATCGCTAATTCCAATCTGATCGTACCGTCCGTCAATTGTAGATTAAAATATACCACACAGTCACAGATTTACCTCACACCTGTTTGTTTACTCCGGAAGCAGACTTAAAACTCTATAGCCTAGCCTAGCCGTTACCTCGCTGAACAGATTAAATACAGAATCCAGTCTGATCAGTTAACGCTACTAACACGACAGTTCAGACAGTCCGAATCACGATTTAGGATGTGAAATCGATCACAAACACACTCTTCACGTCTTTTCTCTAGAAGTTATTTTGTAAATCTGAAATTTAAATTCAGAGCTACTGCCGAAGTGTGCGCTGATTGGTCCACTGTAAATAAACGTCAGTAGTCGGTTAAAATCACTAGCCAATCAGGCACAGCTTACTTTCGACCAATCAGAGAACAGTGAGTAAATGAACAGTCAAAACAAAGGAAAATGTGCAAAATAAATTTAATTAAAAGCATTAAAATAAATAGCATTAATTAAAAGCAACCAACACAACAACAACAACTATTATTATTATTATTATATCTATGTAAGAATAAAGCTGCAATCTTACGATAATAAAGTCATAATATTACGATAATAAAGTTGTAATACTTCGAGAATAAAGTCATAATATTTGGAGAATAAAATCATCATATTACGAGAATAAAGTTGTAATATTACGATAATAAGATAATAATTTTATGACAACAAAGTGATAATATTTGAAGAATAAAGTTGTAATATTTCTAAAATAAAGTCGTAATATGATAATAAAGTCATATTTGGAAAATAAAGTCGTAATATTTGGAGAACAATGTTTTACACATACACATGTATTTATATAATATAAGAGAGAGGGAGAGAGAGAGAGAGAATGTTAAGCCACCAACCTGACATACTTTTAAGATTAATACATTGTATGTACTATATCTTATTGTATTAATGTTTGAGACGCGCCCTTATTAAGCAGCTAAGCGTTCTAGTGCACATATTGGAACACACCCAATCGGAAGAGGAGCACATGTCGCTTCTCGCGATTGGCTTTCGAGCCACGTAACCCGGAAAGTGCTGTGTAGTGAGCAGTCAGGTTGTCGGCTCCCGAAGATGGCGGGGGTGTTTGAGGTGGAGGTTGACGGTGTAGAGCACGACCACGGACACGGACCCGGACACCACGACGAGGCTTCTCAGGTAGGAGAGCTCACAGGCCGCCTGGTGTCTCTGCAGCGGCCGTTAGGTTTGAATAGCGAAGGTCGCGAGCTGCAGCTACGAGCAGATTAGCTTAGTTAGCTCGCTGCATGTAAAGGGATTTTCTAACCGTTTTCTTACACAAAACTAAACATTTTGGCGCATTAAAATCGAGTTGGTGATGTTTTTGAAACACAGTATATGTATAAGTATGCCTTTCTGGAAACGGTGCAGAAGGGCTTTGATTTTGTCGTCCGTAAATGTTGCCGATGTTAGCTGGTTAGCAGTCAGAGTGAAGCCGGGTGTTTAAGTCTTATCTCAGAGTTTGTATTCAATGTTATGCAATGTGCATTATGTCATCCCGCACAACATAATATGTCATCGTCCACAGCCATATTGGAGGCTGCGTGAGTAAATTAAAAGGCAAATTCAGTTTGTTTAGCATATGAGCACAGTTTTGCTGTGTTAGCTATGCTAGGTTATTAACCATCAGTTTCCTACAGAAAGTGTAAATTATCTGTCCATTTAAAAAAGATCTCAAGTCGTATCTGTTGGAATCACTTTATATCAGGAGCACAAATCAATAAAAAAACATCTGTCTGGAATCTTGAGTCAAAAAATCAGTTGTATAAACATTCTCAAATGTGAAACAAAGTGAATTTCCGCTTTAATGACCACTCTGACCACACTAGCTCAGTACTTTGTTTCTTCTGATCCAGGCTTACTGGACTTAGGAGGATTTATTGTGTGGATTATTATGTGGAACATGTGGATTATTATATTTTCTTTGTTTATTCATTCATTTGCATTATAATTCCTGAATTTCCCGCAAGGGATTAATAAAGTATGTATCTATCTATCTATCGATCGATCGTTTTGAATTCATTTTCTATTAGAAAAAAATTAGATTTGACAAAATGACTCATAATCGGTGAACGTACCCCACCAATCATCATTGTCAGGTTTTAGTGGTCCTCAGATGACGGGAATAAAATCAACTGATTCACCAGTTTGTAATTTTATCCTCAGATTGATCTATCCCAACTCTCACCAGAGGAGAAATGGAGGTTTGTTACTTTCTTAATTTCACTTTTCCACGTTTTGTGTGTCATGTGAATAGGCACAACAAATCTGACTTTTACAGCTTGTCCTGTATGTTCATTATTGTAATAACAGTAATTGCTGGTTTACTAAACACTGTTTTTGTTTTGTTTGTGTGTTGTGTATATGTCTCAGACTGGAACATGCAAGAATGCATGCCAAACACAAAGGACACGAGGCCATGCACGCAGAGATGGTCCTCATCCTCATCGTAACACTTGTGGTGGCCCAGCTTGTCCTGGTTCAGTGGAAGCAGCGGCACCCCAAATCCTATAATGTGAGTTCCTCCACATGCACCCTCACAAAATAGCAGAGATGTATGTATGACTGATCTGTGTTTAGTGAAACTAAATCTGTTTACAGTATGAACTAGTGACCAACAGTGACCCCCCACTTTTTCAGCTACTCTGGCTCCAGAAGGAAAAATGTCAGTTTTCTCTATAATATTTTGAAAAATTGACAAATGCACAAAGATACAATACATTTTTAAAAGAGGGAATTAACTTCATATCCCACAAACCATTCTGAGTGATTTAACGTATTTCATTCCCTTTGTTTTCCTCCATCTTCATCTTGTATTTTCTCTTTGTATTAGCTGTAATTTAGTTTTTGTGTGTTGTAGTGTTTGCACATAAAATGTTTGCATTGTTTTTGGTTCTGGGTTAGTGCATTTGTCAGTTTGCATGCAAATAGTTTGCTTTGGTCCCTGGGCTGCTTTCAGGTGCTTATTGGAAGGTAATACATAAGATACTTAACTAGTAAATACACCTTTACTCTGGGTGCTTACTGGAAGATCCACCCCACTCACACACAGTGAAAGCAAACCTTGCAAAATTTGTATGTAAATAAACTCGCTGGCCACGCCCCATCCATTCCATGTTTAGGCTGAGGGTTTACCACATGCGAAAATGACAGAACACAGAGGCGCTATCAGACCATATATATGTTCAACCCTAAGCCGTTTTTCCAACACTGGATGTATTTCTCTCTCTCAACTAGGGCTGCCACAAACGATTATTTTTATAGTCGACAAATCACCGATTATTTTTGTGGTTAGTCGACTAATCGGATCATACATTAATTGGATATAAAACATACATCTTATTGCACTAGAATGCAGCTGTTATTATATAACCGTCATTAGATTTCAGCTATATGTTAACTAAAAATAAAAACAATTAAGGTCATAGTTCATTAAACCTTTAATGAAATATGCAGCTTGTTGCAACAAACAATTATTTAACTGTTTAGCAT
>BRDA01002748.1:0-10774 GCA_036984385.1 Crenuchus spilurus | reverse complement strand
GATGGATGGATGGACTTTCAGCAGATTTGAGAAATATTAGAATTTGGCATCTGCTCACAGTTTGTATAATGCTGCATTTTTATTGGAAATGTCAGCCTTAAATTGCTATTTTACTGGTGTTCCTCCATCCCAAAATTCTTTGTATTTTGGCAAACAAGTACTGAGTAGTTTTACTTTCAGTATTAATTACTGACTGGAAATGTAAGTCAAAGTCCCATTATTTTAGCACAATATGACTCAGTGATGGAGAAAATAACAAAACAAACACTTTACTGTGTTATGAGTGTGTGAGTCTTTGTGTTTCTCTGGTTTATTTTCTTGGAGCAGCAGCTTACTGTCAAGTGAGTGGTTTTTTTTTTTGAGTGGAATGTTTCCTGAAACATTGGTTTGTTTAATGAGTAAACTGGGTAACGAGAAGAGAGGTGACTTTACCACAGAAAAGGTTGGAATTACAAACTGTCAACCCGTCATTACTGTAGAATACGTCATAATATCTGGCATGAGGCAGTTTAGATTAGTACTGTAGTGTTTTCGTTTTCCATACCTGCTACATAATTAGCCCCTGAGTCAGGAGAAAAGCCAGTTTTCTTAAACTAGGTTACACAATACTTTCATTTACACTGACTATAGGGATGACACAGGTATGACATAAAAAAAACGTCTGCTTGGGTGACGTCCTGGCTCGTCATCCACAAATTAGATTTTCATTGCCAGACCGTTTTGTTAAGACTGCTATGTTGTCTAACTTGTTCTGTGTGGACTGCTCCTTTACTACGTTGGTGAGTTTTATTTCTTTAACCGGATATCCTAAGATGGGAGAGGCCTCACGTCATGTATGGACAGTTACTGGACTGGCTTCGCTACCTAGTGGCCTGGCAGCCAGTAATAATTGGACTTGTACAGGGCATCAACTACATCCTCGGGCTAGAGTGACTGCAAAGCCTAACCAAGACTGACCAGTGCATTGGACGCAAATATTCGTGGAAGGAGGGAAAAATGTCTTTAGCTCCAAAGACACTGGGACTGGGACTTTATCTCCCACGTGTAATGTACTGTATATATAGGCACACACTGTGCTGAAATGTATTTAAAGGAAAAACAAAATGAATTCTACTAGCAGCCTGGAATTGGATGTCTTTGTTAATGTTTGTTTTTGGACCTCCTGAAGTTTTGAGCTTCATGTTCTGGTTTATCATTTTAGGACTATTTTGTAAGTCTTAATGGTCTTTTTAACTGTAATTTGTATAATTGAAAGTGGTAACATAAGCATATTTATTATGTCATCTTTGCCCGATTAGGTTATTTTTCCAATTTCTAATGAAATTCATCCCACTCATTGAAAACTTGTCGTACGATATGTTTTTACTTTTATATCCACCGTCAAGAGGATCTGTAACTTTTCCAGTAGGATCCACTTGAACATGGATTGCCCAAATATAAGCATCTCTTAAGCAGGGATCATATAGCAGCAGATTTCTTTTCAAATGCCCGTTACCGTTGTCCACTTTTCTTGATGTGCGGCGTGTTGGGAGAAAAAGGTACTTTAAAAAACTGTACAATACACAATAATAATGTCATTCATTACATGTCAGCCGCTCTTTATTTACACAGTTCTTCAGTCTTGTCTTACAAGTGATTTTAATAACAAAGGTTTCTTCCCCCCCTTTGATTAGTGCCCATCATGTTCCTCAACACAAAATGGTGTCAGAATGCTGGGAAATGTTTTCTACAAAACTTTAGGATTGAAGAAGGAAGCTAGGAAAGTTTGAGGAAGATTTAAGATGTTTTTAGGACCCGTTATTACAAAAAACTGCAGATAAGCTGTTTAAAGTTTTCTGTAATTAATGGATTTTTATGGTTTAGAAGCGTGGACTTGGTTTCTTTTTAAAGACGATTCTCACTAATCTTAATGGACTTTTTCAGTGTCATTTTTCCCCTCAAATGGCATAATCATGTAAATTTAACTATATTTTTAGTAGTTTATTTTAGAACAGGTACTTTTGCTTCCTCAGAGTCATTCTAAAAATGAGTCAGTTGTGGGTGGGGTTTTGTGGTGATGTGGAGCTTAAATGGACATGCTGCCCTCACATCCCAACAAACAGCCAAGATGATGTGGACAAATGGCCTGACAGGTAAATATGTCTGCCTGTCTGTCTGTCTTTCTATCTATAGCTAGCTATCTATATATCTGTCTGTCTATTTATCTATATCTAATTGTTAAAAGTACAGAATTTATCTTTACACAGATTAACACATTTTAAGACTTTTTATTAGAAATGTTAATGTGGTCTACAGCTCATGAAAAATCAGGAATCCATGTTTAAAAATTAATAGAATATATCTACATTTATAAATTGGTATGTAAACGGAATCAACTTTAAAATATTTACATTTTGTTACTTTAAGTCTTATTAATGTAAATGATATGTCCGTTTACCTTTTTAATTAAAATTACACAAAGTAACTTTTATGATCATCTCATTTTTGGAGATGCACTAGTAAACCACTCAACAATTTTGAATTTGGGCATATAATCTGTAGATTATAAATAGTTAATTTAAATTCAGGATGCTTTTGTTTGTGCTGCTACAAATTAACTTTCATACGACAGAATTTAATGAAGTTTAGCTAAAGTTTTTTTTTCCTTTTGATTCTGTCCTAAGTGTTGTTTTTTTTTTCTTCTGTAGGAATTTTGATTGGCTGCTCAGCGTCAGTCATGCTGCTCACCTGTTTTTCATTTGCTGCTGTTGATTCTGGTACGATTTAAACATTTAAAGGCCAATATAATTGTGTTTGTATTGAAAATAAGTGTGAGAGTTATCAGAAATTAAGTTTTTACAGAACTAAATCAAGCGCAGTGCATTTAGTCACACTGCAGGAGATCTGGGATGATTATGGCAGATGTCCAGAGAAGACTTTTATTTTCTTCTGTACCGTTATCTTGAGCTTATCTCAGTTTTTCCAAAATTATATTCTTTTAATATCAAGATAAGTTGTTCACTTGAAATCACAATTTTTTTGTGTGACTCTGAATAGCTTTTATCTTGACATCACAAGAAAATCAGTGGCCTTAGTTATATATTTGCTACAAATGTTATTAAAAAGCCTATCAGGGTAAAAAAATGACGGTGAGATTTTATTCCAGTTAATTTCTGTATTTTTATTGGATTCTTTTAGGGTTTTTTTTCGTATGATGTAATGTAATTCAATCCCATTGAAAACTAAACACTTTTTTTTTTCCTGACCATGATCCTCAATCCAGATCAGAATACTTCGTCTCAGTTTAAGATAAAATCCACTTGTGTGCTACACAGTTGATGCAATTCTGATTTCCCTAAAGCTGTGTGATGGGAAAATGTTCTCTTTTTTTAGGTTCAACACCTGAAGGACCTAAAATCATTGATGTGGTTCATAAATCTGCAGGTAAGGATGGTGCATAGTGACATTCCTTTCTTGCTCTGTTAACTTGAATCTTTTTGAGTTGCGTAGAAGCATCAAAGGAACAAGGCTTTGTTTCTTCAGACTTGTATGATTTGGTGTCTTAGGACATCAGAAGTTTGCTTTAGTGAGCTTTAGAATTCAAACAGAACATGAAAATGATAAACTACAGAGTCGACGAAAGTAAACATTCTCATTCACAGGAAAACGATACACCATTACCTGCAAAGTCAAGCCTGGATTACTTAAAACAGAAACTCTTGTGTACTGGTTGGTCAATGACACTTTTGTTGTGAAGGCCTTCCCAGACGGCAGAGTGAAAACAAAAGAGAAAAGGTAAGAACAACTTGTATCTTATTACAGTGTACTTTACATACCGTCCTGTAATAAACAAACAATGAAGTTAAACTTATGATCAGTGACGTGGAAATAGAAAGTGTATGAAAGTAAATGTCTGAGTGTGATCATGGATCATAAGTTAAATTGGGAAAAACAGAATCCTGTACTGAACCAGCGTTACACTTATATACTGTATTGTTCTTTTGTAGTTCCATACATGCCTTACTAGTCACGTTTCCACTGACCATGAAATATCGCAAATTAGAATGTGCTTAATGGAAACACGACAATTTCGAAAAAAAACTCAGGTTTTTAGATAAAAGTCTTTTGCGCTAAGATGAGGTGGTTTTTCAGTCGTATCAAAATTGGTTTATATCACAAAAGTTTAATAGAAACACTCGTACGGACTTTTTTCGCATTAAGGGAGACACGTGATCAACAACCGGACGTTTCTATTGGTGAAAAAGACGATGAAGAAGAAGACAACAACAGAAAGTAAGAGGATGAAGATGAGGTGGCATATCTGGAATAACGAGGAGAATCCTTGGACAATGTGCAGCTGCTCCACTAGAGATCTCACAGCATCACAAAGTTCATTAAAAGTTGAGTGTGTCATTCTAAAATGTTGAATCCACAGCTCTTCTGTAAAATCATCGACTACAGTTTCCCAAAAACGCCGCATACGTAGCCTCTCCCAAGTATAAGGGGCTTGTCTCTCCAAAGCCTCGATAAGTCTCCGTCTCCTCTGATGGCTGATGATGAGCACTAGTGCCGTGGTAGCAGTATGTATAAAGCTGAAGTATGTGTTTACATCCACTGCCGCCATGTTTGTAATGACTTATCAGAGAACAAACATATTCACACGTGATTTTATAAAAGTATTTCACATTTAATGGAAACACCACAACTGTGAAACTTGTTTTGTCCTCAAAACAGAACATCGATAAAGTTTTGCACAAAACTGCAATGAAAACGCGACTATTTAGAGGTGTCTGTGTGTGTGTGGGGGGGCACTTATAAAACAAACACTAATCCAGTATTCATGTTACAGAAGAAAGCAGTTAGAATCATAACTCATTCAGATCATTTTGAGCCAACAAACTGTTTTTCAGTCCAAGAGCTTTAAAACTGGGATATTTTTGAGCTAAAAACAGTACAGATAATGTACAAGACACTAAATAATGTGATACCAAACTATTCAAAGGCAGTTTGACATCAAATAGTCGCTATGAACTGTAGACTATAAAAGTAAAATAAAAAATAGAGAAAGAACTAATATAAAAACATGCATATCTGTAAAAAAAGTACAAATGTTGCAGAATAAATGTGATGACATTAATAATGTATACTTCACTTAGCAAATTAAAACAATGTTCAAAAATAAACACAAAAATTAGTAATGATTACTGTCATTTATAGAATTGGGGGAAGTTTGTTTTTGTTTGCATTGACTGTGTTATGTTTTTAAAATAAAGGTTTCATGTAAACTTGTGGGCGGGGGAGGCAAAATAAGCAAAAAATAATTATTTACTTAGCTACTTAATAATCTTTTAAAACCTAATAAACCACTGTTACTACTACATACTCAAAAATTATGTGAAAATTATGACTGCGTAGTTGTATCTACATTTATTGCTCCACTGAGTATACAGATGCACTTTGTAGATCTACAATTACAGACTGTAGTTCATCTGTTTCTCTGTATACACTGTTAGCCTCCCTTCACTTGTTCTTCAATGATCAGGACCCCCCACAGAGCAGCTAGTTTTTAGTGGTGGATCAGTGCCACAGTGACACTGATGTGGTGGTGTGTTCTGTGTATTGTGCTGGTTTTGTGCTGGACACAGCAGAGCTTCTGATGTTTTTAAACACCTCAGTGTCACTACTGGAGTGAAAATAGTTCACAACCAAAACCATCCAGCCAACATTGTCCAGTGGACGGCATCCTGTGTCCACCAATGAAGGACTGTCTCTGACTTTACATCTACAAGGTACCTGTGTCTAATACAGTGGACATTGAGCTAACATAGAGGTCAGCCATGGCCTAGTGGTAAGGATCTGGTCTTGTTGGCCAGTTCGATCCCCAGGCAGGACATGACTGAAGTGCCCTTGAGCAATTCTCACAGCCTAGTGTGTTCACTTGTGTGTGTGTGTGTGTGTGTGTGTGTGTGTGTGTGTCACTGTCACTGCACGAATGGGTTAAATGCGGAGGTCAAATTCCGTTGTGTGAAAAATCACATTGGCAAATTGGTTCATCTTAATTTTAACATAGTTTTTAAAATCTCCAGCCGCGGTGCTGTCAGATCCACTCCTACCAGTGCAACACACACTAACACATCACCACCACTTCACTATCACGGCAGTGCTGAGAAGGATCCACCCCACAAATAGTACCTGCTCTGTGGTGGTCCTGACCATTGAAGAATAGAGTGAAAGACTAACACCTGTGTGGTGAATAGAGCTGATAAAATGGATGATGTATAAATGGAGGTGGTCATAATATTCTGTTATGACGATGTGTGTAAATGACAGGCTCTGATTGGGTGCCCTGTATTGTACACTCCTTATAATGTTGAATAAGTTGAATGGCCGTATGTATGTAAATGCTTTACTTTTGTGACATCACCAAAAAAAACGAGCCGTTTCTGCACCTCAGTTTCCACATACTGACCAAGAAGTGAATGTTAGGCCTAATGTTATACAAACTATTTAATTTAACATTTCTCCACAATATAGATATTTTTCAGGGCTGACACCAATTATAAGTAATGAATGGCATGGATGACCAATATTTGGGACTGATTAATTTACCATAAATTAGATTTTTGTGAAAATGTATAAGGAACCCTTTCTTACAGCTTACTTTAGAGTAAAGTGCTTTGAGCTTTAGACTGTAGCAACAACACTGAAAAGCATTTTGGTTGAAAGTACGGTTTGGGAAGTTGGAGACGATTATTTGCATTTTATGTTTACGGTATTTGGCAGACACTCTTATCCAGAGTGACGTACAGCAGTGCTTTGTTTTCATTAAGATGATTATCTCAGCTAGTACAGACAGGTTAGAGTCCAACCACCTGGGTGCCAGGACAGAGAAGAGTCTTGATGCCAGTCTTCCACGTGTCTTGAAGGATGGCAGGTCAAGCTGAGCCGTACTAGAAGTGCGAAGGGTTCAAAGTGCGACTCGAGACTTGACCATTGCCGTTAGGTAGAGAGGGGCTGGTCCAGTCTTTGTAGGTGAGCATCAGGGTTCTGAATGTGATGTGAGCAGCTACAGGAAGCCAGTGAAGTGAACACAGCAGTGCAGTGATGTGAGAGAACTTGAGCTGATTGAAGACCAGCTGAGCAGCTGCGTTCTGGATCAGCTGCAGGTGACTGTTTGCAATTATGTGAATTGATGTGTAACCGTGTTGATGGTTATTATGTTTGTTAATGTGCAGTTCAGGTGGGCGCCACCAGTGTACGCTGGTGTTTAAAGACGTTAAAGAGGAAGACTTCTCCAGCACTTTGACTTGTATTGCACTGAACCCTGCTGGGTACGACAAGAACATCACAACCCTCCGTGAGACACACGTGTGAGTATTCTCTCAACTTTCTGCCTAAATTGCTGGCAAACGTCAACATCAATCCGAATTGCGTTTTATTTGAATTTCATTTATTTACTTTCGCATATTTCCAAATCAAACAGGACATCTGTGAGAAGTAATCATGGCTAGAACATTATTTCATGTGTCAGGATCTGATTGGCTAGTTTGCATGCTTGTAAACTGGCTCATCTGTGTTTCTGCTGAATGATAAGTTGAAGTAATGGGGTAAAATTTTTGATTTCACATTGACTTTAAAAGTTATTAATAAATCTTTTCTCATGTTTAGGCAGGAAATGCCTGGAAAAAGTTCAAAGGAAGAGATTGGAGGCGTGATGCTTGACACTGGACATCTTCAAAATGCACAGAAGATTACTTCATAAGTGATTTGGATCATTTTTATACCACAGCTAGACCGGTCACAATCATGATCATGATGATATTTTATGCAGCTCTCGGCTATTAGCTTCCTATCTATCTGTACTCTGGCTAATTCTTAGGTTGTATTGTTATGAAATAGCATCTGTCTCTGTGGAGTGCATGCAAACACAAAATCTTCAGTTATGAGATGTCAAAAAACATGTTTGTGCTGAGAAAATAAAGATGCAAGGCAGTAGCTTTAAAATTAGCATTAGCTGGGGGCCCCCCCGAGTGGCTCAGCGGGCAGAGACGCTACCACTATGACCCGAGGATCGCGAGTTCAACAGTCGGGGCCCAAGAGAGCAAAAATTGGCAGTGCTCTCTCTGGGCGGGTAGATGGGGCTCTCTCTCTCTCTCTATCACTCTCATTGTAATGTCCGCTGGCTCAGGCGTCTACTGATTGGTCCAATCAGAGCTGGGGACCTTGTGTGCCTTCCTCCGAGTGCGTTAGGCTCTCCAGTGATGGTGTATCAGCGGCGCTTCAAAAAGAAGCGTTGGCTGCATCACATGCAGCGGAGGAGGCTTGTGCTTGCCTGCATTCTCCTAGAGTCAGGGACATTGCATAGTGATGGGGAGAGGCCTAACAGAGGGGCTAATTGGCTACCACTACATTGGGAAGGAGATAAAAATGGGCAAAAACTTAGAAATAAATTATAAAAAAAAAAATTAGCATTAGCTGCCTTTAATAATCATCATAATATAACTGCAGGAAGATAAAATATTGACTATTTCAAATTATGATCAAGCAGTTGTGTAATGATTGTGACAGGCCTATCCAACACAATTTAAGCCCTTTTAAATGTGATCACCTTTTTTCACATTTGTGCTCTTCTAAATATTTATTTACCTTCTTCTAGTCATCTTGGATTGTTTTCATGTTGATACGTGCAGTTTTAAGATATTTCTTACTTGCAGGGTGATTCTTTTCCTAAATAAATGATCAGAATTTGACTAAATGCACTGATTAGTGAACATGTTTGCTAGAAATATCATTTCAAAAGACTTAGTCTTCCTGATTATAAATGTTTTTCCTGTCAGGATTCAGTCTGTTCTTTGTGGTTGTTCATTTTGGCAAACTGGATGTTTAACAAACTGCTCTTTGTTTGAGTCACCGGTGCTGGAAGCTGCTGTGAAATGTAGCACTTTCTCAGGAGGGAGTCCTGATTTCGGTAAAACACGGGTAACTTAACTTTGTGCCAAAACACAAGCAGGAATGCATGTACGTGCATTCCAAACCGCAGATGAATTCATTTATTATGACTTAAGTCTGTTTATAATCGTAGAATACCTATTTTCATGAACAAGGATGTGGATGTACATTTGTGTGTGTACAATATGAGCAATATGGATATTACAATTGAATGAAGACCAGTTTTAATGTCTATATTAAAGCAGTTGTTACATGCAAGCCACACAAGGGTTTACCCAAAGTTTCTGTAGTTAATATGCTTAAACACGACACATCTGTGGAGCCTTTAATATCAGCTATTGACTCTTTAAAAAAACACTAATGTTGGAATAAATACAAATAAAATGAATGTTTTACACATGTCTATCATCTCTACAGTATGCTTATCGAGGTATTAGTCTATACTTTATTAAATCAAGTGTGCTGCTGATGAATTTAGCTAATCCATGCAAATAAACTTACTTTTTACTATATTTGTCCATTTGTGGTGATTACAGTAACTTATCCACTTATTGCAGAGATAAATGTTTATACCTTAGGTGCACAGTACTGCAATTAGATTAACAAAGCATGTTTTAATGGGTCTTGTGTGTCTATGATCCTATTTTTGTTTCTTCTCAAATTTAGTGATGTCAGTGACCTAACGCAGGTATTGTTCCCAGTGGCAGCTGGTGGAAAATTATTCTTGGTGGGTCTGTTTGAGCCATAATAAGTTTCCACAGCCATCCCAATATTATTGAACACAAACTGCAGGACAGCAGAGCTCTGTGATGATGTCACTATTTAATAGTCATTAAAGACTAATAGTTAATGAAAACTGTCATTACATGTAAATGTGTAAAGATTAAAGAAAGTACAGTATGTATCAGATTACCAGCTGAGTCTATATATTAGCATTTTATTACATGTACAGTGGTAACCCTACTTAGGAGTTTAATCCGTGCCGGAGCCGAGCTTGTTAGCTGGTTTGCTCGTTAGCTGGTTTGCTCGTTAGCTGGATGCATTTTCTCCATAAGAATACATGTAAAACTGATTAATCCGTGTCAGCCGGCCAATATACAGTATACTTTAATATGCTAAATAATGTGTTTATATGGGTTTTTAAAAACATAAACGAGACGACGACGGTGCTCATGTAGGCTGGCCGCTAATGAGAAGGAGACTGACGGTACTCGTGTAGGCTGGCGGCTGCATGGTTACACTTATCATATGAAAAGTAAAATGTATCTAACTTTCTTGTTCTCTACCTTTTGCTACCTTAGCGTCGCTTTCAACAGGCACTTTCACTTTCACTGAACAGCGGTCAAAAGTATTGACTGACCTCTTCTTCTACGGTAGCATCTACGACCGCAGCGCCCCTAGCGGTTTGGCATAGTTGAAGAAATTTACGCTACTCGTTAGCTGGAATTTTAGTCGTTACCTGTAACAAAAATATTCCGAGATCTCGACTCGTTACCTGGAATACTCGTTAGTAGGGATGCTCGTAAGTAGGGTTACTACTGTATTAGCATTTCTACAGACATGTATTACATGTCAGTAATGTCAAACGTTCCTAAAACCACTGACTGGCTCTGCTGGGGACGATAAGTGAAGCCAATTGGTTAAATTTCTGTTGCTATGCATGTATCTTGTCCAGTGTTGGGAATAACGGCGTTACGTAACAACGTCATTTTGTCAGTAACGGGATAAAATAATTAATGACTTTTCCTGTGGTTATAACGCCGTTGACGTTACTGGTCATTAAAAGCGGTGCGTTACTATATATTGATATGCTAACAGTAATCCGAGCGGACCTCTGCTCAGGCTA
>BRDA01002747.1:50603-62335 GCA_036984385.1 Crenuchus spilurus | reverse complement strand
CATCAACTATTCGTTGACAAGTTATTGGTCCCGTTTACTATTGGTTCCAAGGTGACATTTTTTATACTCAAGCTGCCAGTTTAAAAGGAACTGTATTAAAAGACCTTCTGTATTATAGCGCCATCTATTGTACTACATTAATTCACTTACTATGTCCTGTGTGGCACTGGCAACTTCATGTCTGTAAAGCTAAATGTATCTGTAGTTCCAGTTTACTTTCCCTGTTCCCTGTCTGTTATGAAAGCCCATTTTTTGCCCCACTAGCCTACAGTTAGACATCATAGTTATGACATACAAAGTCATAATTATAAGAAACAAAGCCATAATAATGAGATAGATCTCATATTTTTTACAGTGGAACCTTGGTTATCATTTGCCCTGGTTATTGAACAGTTGCTTATCAACTACTTTTTTTTGGGAAAATTTTGTCCCAGTTATCATTCAACTGCCTGGTTTTTGTCAGCTTGCCCACGTGACGTGCCTATAATTTCAGGAAAACAATGCATCCACCCATGCGTACTTCATTCATTCTGGCTATCCTATTGTTTCTTGTTGATAATACTCAAAACAAACTAAAACACCTCACACAAAAGTGACAGCTCGCAGCGCTACCGCCCCAAGAATGTGTGTACAAAACAAAAGCTGCTGGACTACTCCAGCATGCTCTAAACCTGTAATAGTGATGTTCGATTAATCCATTCCTGACACTCCAAAATATTAATAAAAAATACATTTGATATAGAATAACTATAGTTTTACATACAGAAAACAATGAGAAATAAATACAAAAGGCTAATGAAACTGATAAACTAACATTTGATTTGCATTATTTTCTTATGGGAAATATTGCTTCAGTTGTTTGCTTCAGTTATCATCAGGCACTTTAGAATGGATTAATGATGGAAACGGAAGTTCCACTGTATTACCTTTTTTAAGTGGCATATATGGGCTTCCATAGTTAATGCATTATCGTCTTGTAGATTTATTTTGTTTATTGGCATTTTTTATCCCCTTCCCAATGTTGTTGTAGCCAATTAGCCCATCCCCTCCGTTAGGCCCCTCTACATTACTTTTGCAATGTCCCTGACTCTTAGGAGGGTGAACACAAGCACAAGCCTCCTCCATTGCGTGTCATGCAGCTTCTTTTTTCGAACTACCGCTGATACACCATCACTGGGGAGCCTAACGCGCTCAGAGGAAATTGCAGGATTCCCAGCTCTGAATGGACAAATCAGTAGATGCCTGAGCATTGCAATGTGAAAGTGATAGGGAGAAAGAGCACCATCTACATGCCCAGAAAGAGCACGGTCTTTGATGGCAAATAGCATGACAGGAGATTCGAACTCACAATCTTCTTGTCATAGTGTCAAAGTCTTAGCCTGCTGAGCCACTCAGGTCTTGAAGATTTTTAACTCCTAAACAACTGCAGTAGCTTCAAAGTAAATGGAAATGTATCTTAATTGACCTTCTTTTCCTTAAATCAGGGTTGGGAGACTGTACAGATTGCTCATTTATTTAATCTAACACAGCAACTACATTGATAATAGCTTGGTAATAGGTCTACATACTCAGTATCAATGAACTAGATTCTAGATCATTGCTCAGTATAATGATCACTCTATAATTATTATTGGGAACAAATTGCACTGTGTGAATATAGGCAGTTTTTCCAGATTTGAAAAAGCTGAATTAAAACACGTTTCTAATTTGTTTCAGAACTGTGTGGGTAGCAGACAAATAAATAAGCCTATTAATAAAGTGATGACTGTAAATAAACAGTCGAACTACTGCACACAGTCACTGGAATAAACACTTTCTAAACCTGTGGATTTCCCCGTGTTTCGTAAGCAAATTAGATTCAATTCAATGAACCGATTCATTAGAACTAACCGTTTAATGTTAGATCTGATTCAATTATTCATTTTCCATGTCATTTTCCTAATAATAATAATAATAATAATAATAATAATAATAATAATAATAATAATAATAATAATAATAATATGTTTTATGTTGAAACTCTATTTTATTTATTTTATGTTGAAAACGTTTTTTTATTATTTCTATTCATATTGATGTTCTAAATTAAACAGTGCTGATGCATTGCATCACCTTCTTAGGCAAATCGTAATTTTTTAAAATTCTATTTCCACATTATTTTTTTGATTTACTATTAACTTTAGTTCACGTATTTTTTCAGTATTGTAAGTGCTACATTGTAAAATTAAAATAAACGTTGACTGATTGAACAATAATATTATAAAATAATTTTGAATTTTAATACAGTTTAAATAATGTCTGTCTACAGTGTGGTATTCATTTATTAATGTATTTTATATATTATCATTGTAATTCGATAAACCTTCAGTAAGCTGTGCATAAACACCGCTTATTGAGATTTGAACCTGAATCGATTCGAGCTCATGATTTGGGCATCATTATAATAATAATAATAATAATAATAATAATAATAATAATAATAATAATAATAATATATAGTAATAATAATAGTATTATTATTATTATTATTATTATTATTATTATTATTATGAGTGAATAATAATAACTATACAGTCAGTACATGTACCCACGGATTGGATATTTTAAGTGATTTTATCCGTTTTTTACCCTCATAACTGACAGTGGCTCCGGGAAACGCCCACTGAGGCGGAAGTGCGCGTTGTTTGTGGGACTGTTGTTGACTGACGCTGGCAGAGGAGTTTCTCTCAGCACTGCTTGGGTTTTTTGTGGTGTACGTTTTCGAGAAACCTCACTGTCTTGGCTTTTTTCTGCAATTGGAAGCGAGTAAAGTGAGATTTGACTGCTGTCGGGTAAAAAGACGGTTTGTAAGTTACTTGTCTAGCTTGTGCTTAGTCTGTGTGTTAGCTGCCATGCTACGGAACAGCAGAAGAGCTGTGTCAGACTGAACAGACTGGCACTGAGACTTCAGTACAGCTCCAGAGTTTAGGGGACAACATGGACTGTAGCGTTCTGGAGCTCGATGCGGTCAAATTTGCTAAATCAGCGGTGTTACACGATCAGAAAGGAAAATACAATGAAGCAATTTTCTTTTACAAGGTAAGTTAAGCGTTGACCAGTGACGAGCTAAGGTAGCTAGCTAAACAGACTGTGTATGTAATGTTTTATTTTTCTTATGTTAAATGTTACCTACTGCAGTTTCGTTGTGTTTTATCTTGTTACTGTAAGTACCCAATGAAAGCCCATATCCACCAGTTAAAAAGTCCATACAGTAAGTCATAATAATGATATACAAAGGGATAACAATGTGATACACAATCATAATAATGTGATTCAAAGTAATACATTTTAAATACATAGTCATTCGCTCATTACTATCGCTTTGAATCTCATAATTATTACTTTGAATCTCATTTTTATGACTAAGATACAAGGAGATACGAAGTCATAACAATTACATTTAAACTTCTAATTATGAGATGCATAGATATTTTGACTCATTATTATGATTTTATATCTAATTAATGTGACTGTGTATATCTCATAATAATGACTTACTGTATTTTTTCAAGTGGCAGCAATGGGCTTACCCACATTAACAGTCACAGGCCTTTTCATTTAAACATCAGTTTATATTGACAGTGGCATTCCAGTGTCCTCAGTATTATTTTAACATGATCTTTGCTCATTTTACATCTGACTTCACATTAGGAGGCAGCCCAAGCCCTCATCTATGCTGATATGGCAGGATCTAAACTGGAAAACATTCAGGGCAAGGTGAACGAATACCTGGAGAGAGTACAAACTCTACTCAGCGCTGGTCAGTTCTTTGAAATATTGTCATAGAGTAACACTGTTTGGAAGATTTAGTACAGATGTATTAATCCCTATAACTGTAATTTATGCTGTGATGACAGTAATGTGGCTGAACAGATTTATTAATAGCACAGGGGAAGATCATCTTATTTCATATTTGACCACAGTTTACATGTCTATAGCCTTATTTGTATTTTAATATTTTTTTTCAGGGATGTCAGTAATTAAATGTTTTGCATGAAATAATGAAATCACTGCATCCAGATGACATTAGAATAGTACAGGATGAACAAGTTTCTAAAAGGTTGTATATTTTATAAACATGGATGACTGATACATGTTAATATGATTGCACTGATTGTTATTTATTTGCTTTTGCACTTTTTTTTAAAAATATTTTCTCCTCATTATCCTTAAGATTTGTTTCTATTGAATTGCATTATCAGTTTGAATATAAAGAATTATTTCCAGTTTTATTAGTTTCACAACATTAGTCCTTTTTTGGTTTGTGATTCATGATTTTTTTTTGGTGGATCTGCGAGTTAAGAGACTAAATATAGCTAATAGCAGCAGGCAAAAATCTTTGTTTATGAGACTGCATGGAAAATCACAGATATTTGTATCTGGACAGCTAAAATGATCAGAAAAGCTCTGAATTAGCTGTAAAAACAGAAGGTTATTCAGCCTGTATCTTTCTCAGAGGATTAGAGGAAAAATGCAGATGTGGTAGATCTGGATGTAAATAAAAACAGAAGAGCTCCTGTAAAATATTAAAGTACTCCAGAATCCCATATAACTTTTAATCCAATCTGAACAGGGCTTATATATGATGATTGATTTGTCAACATTATTTTCCTGAAAACATATTTTAAAGAAAAAATTGTAATGAGTGGCAGTGGCGTCAGAGACTCTTTTTGGTCCCACATGGGCAGAGCAGAGTGCAGGCCCTGCTTGAAGGAATGGAGTGTCTGAACTCATACTTTCCATGGTTATTCTCCAGTAATATTTCTGCTGGCTAGCATGTGGGTGTGACTAGTGAGAAAGACTTCGTCATCATAGTATTACACATACAAAGGAAAGTGATCCCATTTTATTTAGTTACTGTGAATAAAAGACTCCACCCCATTTTATGGTAGCTATGTATTAATTTTTCTGACAATAAGGCATCAGGCTCCAGTTCTGATTAGGCTACTCAAGACACACCCCACATAGTTGTATCTAGTGTGTTCATGCATATCTAGAATAAGTCTGTTTGTACTGTATGTTGACAGTGGCCTTTATTTGGATAAAACTGGATTTAACTTTGCATTGTTATAATGTCTTTTCATTTATATGTAGTTTTTATTTGTCTATTTAATGATAACAGTCTGTTTCAAGCTTAGAGTGTTATATTTGTCTTTTAATTAGAGCAGTGGTTCTTCTCAATCCTGATCTTGGAGTACTTCTGCTCTACATGCTGCCAAAGGTGCAGGAATGAGTTTATTAGGAGCTTCTTATTGTGGCAGCATGCAGTTTGGGATGTGGCCAGAGATGTTACTTGATGTTTCAGCATGTTTTCTGACAAGTAGAGCACAGTTACTGTTAACATTAGTAGCATTATGCTCTCCTTACTGACCTCAAGTTCAAAACTGGTGAAGACTAACTTTACAAACCAGATGCTGTGATGATTTGAAAGCTGAGGGAAGTGATGCTGGTGATTGGAGGATATTTTTGAAGAGGCACCTTAACACAAGAATTAAAAAAGGCTAAAAGAAGACCAAGCACTACGTAACACACAATGGTTATTTCTGAAATGTAAGAAATGCTGCCTACTTAGGCTACACTCTGAGGCAGGAAGGCATGTCCTGTCTAATGTGAATGTTTATATAAAAGGCTGCATTTTAAAACTCTGTTTGACAGTTTTTGAAGATATACCAAGAGCTAGCAGGAAGCTGTCAGTATTTTGGCATTGTATTAATGCCTACTGAATGTGTTTTAAACGTGAGTTTGTTACAAATTCCTGAATGCTGCCTTCTAAGACACCTACTTATATTTTTTGAGTTGTCTCTTCATGTTGTCTGTACATTTGACACTGCAAAGGTGTTGATTAAATCTCTCTGATCAGTTCAAGCACAATGCAATGACCCGTTAAAGACCAAGCAACAGCTGGATCTTGAGCGGGCATACTTTCTGGTGACCCAGGCCTTTGAGGAGGATGAAAAGGGTAACAGCGATGAGGCTATTGAGCTCTACTCACAGGCTGTGGAGCTGTGTATACAAGCGGTGAGTCATTATACCCAAGGAAAGGTTCTGCATTAGAGACCATACATAAGAGTGCATAACCTCAGTGGCCACATCATTAGGTACACATACCTTATATCTACACTCATTGCCCATTTTATCAGCTTCACTGACCATATTAACACTTCGTATTTTTACAATTACAAACTGTAGTCCATCTTTTTCTTTATATACTTTGTTAGCCTTCTTTCATCCTGTTCTTCAATGCTCAGGACCCCCAACAGGACCAGGTATTATTTAGGTAGGGGAAGATTCTCAGTTCCACTGACGTGTTGGCCGTGTTTGTGTGCTGTGCTTTTAAAAGTGGATCAAACACAACAGAGCTGCAGGAGATTTTAAACACTATGTGAGCTCACTGTCCACTCTATTAGATGCATCTTGTTGGTTCACCTTGCAGATGTAAAGTCAAAGACAGTATCTCACCTGTTGCTGCAGTTTATTTTGGTCATCCTCTAGTCCTCCATTGGCAGTATAGTTATGTTTGGTGCACTAGCAGTGACAACGCAATGTTTAAAACATCATCAGAAACGGCAGCCTTGCTGTGTCTGATCCACTCATTCCAGCGCAACACACAATAACACACCACCATCACATCAGTGTCATCGCAGAGCAAAAAAATTTCATTGAACATCATTGAAGAACAGGGTGAAAAGTGACTAACAATGTATACAGAGAAACAGATGGACTACAGTCTGTAATTGTAGAACTACAAAGTGCACCTATAGGGTCAGTTTTGCTGATTAAATGGACGATGAGTGTAGTTATGTGTATGTGTACCTAATGAAGCGGCTAATGAGTGTACATGCCTTGGTTATATAGGTTGCGTATTTTTTTTCTTTCTGTTGGCCATATTTTGAATCTTGTTTAATGGTTTTTGACTTATAGATGAACTAGCTGACTTGCTGATTAAGAACGTCTGGCTCTGGACTATCAGTTTTTTTGCATGCCATAATGACTGAACAGTTTGTGAGTCTTCCAGTGTTTGTGGGAGTGTAAAGTCATAAAGGACAGTTTAATGTCTTGTATTTATTTTTGGATTGACACAGTGATCTAGTAATCAGAGCCTGACCTAATGTTTGTTTGCCTTCCTCTCTCCTGCAGTCCAACGAGACTTCAGATCAAGCACTGCAAGGCAAATTGAAGCAGTTAGCCCGTCAGGCGTTAGACAGGTAAAGTAGTATTTCAGAATGTTCAGTATGCACTATGATGTTGAAGGTAACAGCTGCTACAAAAGTACTCTGCTCTTTATTGGTGTGATGTTTTGGATTTCTAAAGTTTAGTTGGATTTATGTGTTGGAATTGTGGAGTTTATTTTCATTACTCTCTTCTGTTCATGTCCGACATGCATTTCCTGATTTATATCATTCAGGGCAGAGGGACTGAAGGACTCCCTTTCTAAACCCACACCACAGGACAAGCCCACGGCATCCACTTCTAAAGCCCCTGCTCCTGTGAGGCAGTTTTTGCCCCTAGGTCCAGACTTTTCCCTCCATGACAAGACACAGCCGGTTCGAGCAGCACAGTCCAGTGAGTCGCAGGGTCAGCGTTACACAGCTGAGGAGATAGAGGTACTCAGGTGAGGATCACTAACAGCTGCAGCTACAGCCATTGTAAACATTTTAGATGTGTCCATTATATATGCTGTTTTTTCCAAATTGGATTATGTAGATAATGTACATTTCTTGCCATGTTGACTTTTCTGTTTTGTGTATTGAAGGAAGACTTCCAAGATAAATGGAATTGAATATGTGCCATTTATGAATGTTGACTTGAGGGAACGCTTTGCCTTTCCTGTTCCATTCTCGTAAGTTTTTTTTTTCTATTTCTAACAGAATCACAGACATACTGTATTTTTGTACATTCTATATATATATTTTTGCTTGTAGCATCAGATTTGTACTCAAAAGCTCTTGGTACCTTATGACACATGTTCAGCTTATGTATATATATATATAAACTTTAACTGATATAACAGAACAAATTTCTTTAAAAGTTCTTATTTAAAGCTTTGTTTGTTTGACACAGTTTGACTATCTAAAGCTGTGTGCTTTAATATGTAATGCAATTATGAGATTGGCTTTTGTTTTATTATTCATTAATTAAACATTACTATTAATAGCAAAAGCACATTTGACTTTTTCTCATTCATTCTGTTGTTTATTTATCTAAAGAGACAAGTGTGGAAAATTGGCCCTGTCACCTAAACAGACTGCCATCTTCTCTCGATGGGTCCGGCCTGATGACATCAGCAACAATCCTACCATGATTTTCACTGTGTCCAGCTTCAGCATCAAACAGGTGCTTCTGTTTTCTGATGCTCAGCTTAGAAATACATAGAAATGCACATGAAAATAGTTGTAAATGTATTATTTGTTTTTGCAGACGGTTGTATCAGACTGCTCGTTTGTTGCCTCTTTGGCTATTAGTGCTGCGTATGAGAGACGCTTTAACAAGAAGTTAATCACCAGGTAAGATAATGATGCAGATTGTTTATATTCCCTTCACTACATGACAGATGGGTGTCCCTACTGCTGAGATTATTGTGTAAATCCTTGTGTCCTGAAATCAGCAATATTTTTATTTTCAATAGCACTCTTTAAAATCCTCATCAGACAAAATGATTAGAAAGTAAAATGATTAACACTAAAAGAAATTAATCTGTGTACATTTTCTACAGCGTCATTTACCCACAGAATAGAAGGGGTGAGCCAGAGTATAATCCATGTGGGAAGTACATGGTCAAATTGCACATCAATGGGGTCCCAAGAAAGGTACAGAGACTGATGTAGTTAAGTATATTTCACACAACTTTAATAATTTCTTATCAAAACTGTATTCTTTTGTTATGTATTTTTCTTTTAGGTGATCATTGATGATTTTCTGCCAGTGGACCGCAATGGTGAGTTGCTCTGCTCTTACTCCAGTAACCGCAATGAGCTGTGGGTTTCTCTCATAGAGAAGGCCTACATGAAGATGATGGGTGGATATGATTTCCCCGGCTCTAATTCTGTAAGTGTAGACTACCAGTAGTTTTTAAATCTTTAACCATGTCAATAATGTAATGAATGTAGCAATGTGAAAAGCCTTTTTCCTCACACTGAGATCATCTTTGTAGAATATTGACCTGCACGCGCTGACTGGCTGGATTCCAGAACGCATCGCCATGCACTCAGACAATCAGTCCTTTAGTAAGGACGACACCTTCCGCATGCTTTTCCAAAGGTGGGCACACATCTGTAGAGAGAACACCTTTAAGCTGACTTTACACTTTACAAATTTCAAGCATGTTTGATTGGTGCTCTTGCAGATTTCACAGAGGAGACGTCCTCATAACTACAGCTACGGGTGTCATGACTGAAGAGGAAGGGGAGAAGTGGGGTTTAGTGCCCACACATGCCTATGCTGTTCTGGACATCAGGGAATACAAGGTCTGTTTAGATGCCCACTAGACTACCATTCCTCTCAAAATTGTTTATCATACCAGTTTCTCTATGGTTTCAGCATTTTATAACTTGTTTAAGATATACTAGTGCATCTCCAAAAATTTGAATATCGAGAAAAGTTCATTTCTATTCTTAATTTAATTGTTTAAATGGTCACATTTTATATTAACACATAAATGATATATATCATGCATTTTATTGTTTAATATTTAAGTATGTAATACTGTTTGAATAGTAATTTTCTCTCTCTCTCTCTCTCTATATATATATATATATATATATATATATATATATAATTTGAGATTTAGGATTTCTGATTTTCATGAGCTATAAGCCAAAACTGATCAACAGTAGAACAAAAAAGTCTTGACATGTCACCCTGACTAACAATGCACTTTATCTCAATATAATTTTTTTAGATGCACTAGTATAGATATCACATAGTTACTATGTGTCATAACTATAGATTATGCGTTAAAAATGTATGTATTCAACACATTTATTTTAATTTCCCATTGTTCCCCTTGTTCTCAGATGTTCATTTCTGTTATTAAGCATCATTTGGTTCTTATTCCAGGGTAAGCGCTTCTTGCAGCTGAAGAACCCTTGGAGCCATCTCAGGTGGAAGGGGCGTTACAGCGAACGTGATGAGAAGAACTGGACTCCAGATCTACTCAAGTACCTCAATTTTGACCCCAAAACTGCACAAAAGTTTGATAACGGTAAGAGAGTACCATAACATGAAATGGCTTGATTGCACGTTACAACAGTGATCTGATTTTAAACTGTGTTTAAGGTGTGTTCTGGATAATCTGGGAGGACTTGTGCCAATACTATGATGTCATCTACCTGAGCTGGAATCCTGGCCTGTTTAAAGAGTCTTCTTGTATACATAGGTCAGTCTCATGCAGGCTCATGAACTTGTAGTAATATTGCAAGTGAAAGATTGAATTATAATATGTGAGGGGTCCTATCTGTGTTTCACAGCTTGTCATTTTACTCTTGGCAACCTCAGTATGTTTCTTCTTTTGAGTATTAGGCTGTTTTTAGTAGAAATGATTTCAACTCAAATTGTGTTTATGGGCGAATGCAGCAACATTGTATCTTCAAATCATTGGAGTGAAACGTGGATATGAAATTGAACATAATGCAGCATGAACTATATAGACAAACATATTGGGACTTTTGCTCATTCATTGTTACTTATAAAATCAAGAGAAATAAATAGTTGGAGTAACTGTATCTACTGTCAAATGAAGGCTTTCTACTAGATTATTCTACTAGTCTTTAGAATAGATAATAAATATAGAAAATCAAACAGGATCTTAACCTTATATTTGCAGGCTAGACATGTTGTTTTTCAATTCTATCTTACATATGTTGTTACTCTCTTTTAATTAACATTAGTATATTTTATATAATTTGCCTTTGCAGTAGCTGGGATGGCAAACAGGGCCCAGTGAAAGATGTCTATAGCTTGGCTAATAACCCTCAATTCAAGTTGGAGGTTCAGTGTCCACATGGGGGCGCTGCAGTGTGGGTGCTCCTAACTAGACACATTACGGACAAGGTACAGTCACTAGTGAGATCGACTTCAACCCTGAAGTATTTTCAGATACTGAATGAATATGTTTTTGTATTTAATGATACACAAATTTCCTTCTTTCACTTTGTAGGATGACTTTGCTCAAAACAGGGAGTTCATCACTTTAGTTGTTTACAAGACTGATGGGAGGAAGGTTTACTATCCAGGTACAAATCTTTGAATAAAGAGGTCAATAATAATTGTGGGGTTCTTTGGATAGTTTCTTTTTTGTGTTGTTATTTTAACCTTCATGAGTGTGTATGAGCTACTTTTAAAAACATGTGAATGAGTGTAATCATTGTCTCTACCTCTGTAGCTGACCCACCACCATATATTGATGGCATCAGGATCAACAGCCCACATTACCTGACCAAGATCAAACTGACCAATCCAGGAACTCACACTTTTACGCTGGTGGTGTCACAGTATGAGAAGCAAAACACCATCAACTATACACTAAGGGTATCTCTCTCTCTCTCTCTGTCTCTCGTTCTCTCTCTTTCTTTCTCTGTCTCTCTCTCGTTCTCTCTGTCTCTCTCTCTCGTTCTCTCTCTGTCTCTCTCTCTCGTTCTCTCTCTGTCTCTCTCTCTCGTTCTCTCTCTGTCTCTCTTTGCTCTCTCTCTCTGTCT
>BRDA01002747.1:29238-39383 GCA_036984385.1 Crenuchus spilurus | reverse complement strand
AATATTTCCTCATCGATTGCTGAGTTCACAATTTTTGCTTCCTCACTGCTACTGTTTCCATAATTATGTCCATCAATCCTTCCAAACAAAGTGTTTACTGTTATACACAGGCACAATTCAGATAAAAGAGTGCAGTGCCCTTTACAGCAGGCCTCATCACTGCCCTCTGAATGACACTGCTTTCATAAACCTTGCATGCCACAGCCTCTTATCAGTCTTTGGCCTCCTGACACTGTCCTGTAACTGATTCTGCACCACAATATAAATAAAATAGAAACGTGTGTGACCCCGCCAGGGAAAACCAGGCCAAAGTCACTGGGCAATTTACTGAGATATGGTGTCAATATCGTGTCACTCACATTAGCGACAAAACTTAGCCACTCAGTATTATTGCTGTAAATGAAAGATAATAGTCTCAGATATCTATTGTAGTACATATTTTGATCAAAAACAAAACTTCACAAAAAAGTTGTTTTAAAAAAAAAACAAATTTTGGGGAAAAAAAAAAAAAAAAAAAAAAGACTTTGGCCTTGTTTTCCCTGGCGGGGTCACACATTACAAACAATCAAGATCAAAAACACTTAAAAACAATTAAAGTATGACGACAAAAAAAACCCAAAAGTGTTACCCGACTGTCCCAGAACAGTTAATATCTCCCAAATTCAGCCAGACTGTAAAAGTACATCAGCACAGATATTCCAGTGGACACTGACATAATCTTAAACCTCTCACTCAGCTGCAGTCCAGTCAAGGGTAACAGTACTGTATCTGCAGCTTAGGTAGCTGAGCTGCATGTATCCTCTTGGCAAAGATACTGCTGTGCACACACATTCTGTACTTCAGGACCTTGCCCTGTTGGACCATAGCCTTGGCTAAAAACAGAACTCCCCCAACTAGCTCATTTTAAAAAATTATGTATTACATACACTGCACTACATATTTCATATTTTACTGCACAGATCCAGAGAAAGTCAACGAGGATTCTGTTGTGAGGCGAATAAGTAACAAATGCCATACAAGAAAACACAGCTGCTTGCTGTGTGCCAATATATATTAACCAGTTTTTAGGTTTGCTCATCATTTCAATTATGTGCACTGGACACAGGTCAACAATCATCAATAAACGAAGTCATTGGTTAATACGCAGTGATGCAGGCTCTGTACTGGTCTGTCTTGGTGAAGAGAAAGCTGAACCAGAAGACAAAGCTCTCGGTTTACTGGTCAGTTTACGTTTCAACCCTCACCTGGTTATGAGGTTTGGGTAGTGACCGAAAGAATGAGATCGTGGACACAAGTGGCTGAAATGAGCTTTCTGCATAAGGTGTCTAGGCTCTCCTTTAGAGATTATATCTCTCAGCTGGCCTTGGAAGCCTCCCATTTGAGCTGAAAGAGGTGGCTGGGGAGAGGAAAGCTTGGTCTACTTTGCTAAGGTTGCTACCCCCGTGACCCGGACACGGATAAGTGGAAGAGGATGAATGGATGGTTGGATGGATGGTTAACACACAACTATGTTAAGAGATCACCCCAGACCTGTCCATGTCAACAGTACTAGTGCATCCTCAAAAACTAGAATATTATAATAAAAAGTTCTATAAAGTTATTTAAAAAATATCAGTATGGTGTATATAACTCCTGAAATTCAGAATCTCAAATTATTTGAATATTTCATTTTAATTTTGAGTAAATTACTATTCAAACAGTATCAACATGAAAACAAAAAAAAATGGAAATGCCACTTTATGTGTAATGAATATAAAATATGAGAGTTTACCTTTTTGAATTTAATTATGAACACAACATTTTTAGGATTAAATAGTATATAGAAAATTCACCAAAAATTTAAAACATCAACTTCTGATTTGATTTTTGTGACTCACAATAATCAGAAATGTGTAAAACTAAGTTACAATAGTTAGAACATGCCACATTCATCACTGAGTACTCACTGGATATTCCATCAGACTCCATTTTAAAGCTGGTGATGTCATCTACACTGACACCATCACCCTCTGCACCCACCCCTCTTTCCCGTGGACCAATGGCTGTGGAGCGCCGGCGTTCATGGATCTGGTCTGAGATCATCTCAAGGTTTTTCAGAGCAGTCTTATACTCCCCTTTAGCCTGTGTCAACTTGGCCTGCAGGTCATCCACATTCTTCTTTAGTTGCTATAAAGATTTAGTGGAGTGAGAGCGAGAGAGAAAGAGAACAAAAAATTATTGGTGGATAATAAAATGGTATCAGTTTGAGGAGTGATGCTACAGAGGAACCACTTTTACAATAATAATAATAATAATAATAATAATAATAATATAATAGTCACTGGGCACTGGGTACTCAACTCTTGGTACAAGCTGTGGTTCTCTCACGCCTCGATTACTGCAACGCTGTGCTAACAGGCCTCCCAGCCTGCACTATTAAACCACTACAGATGGTCCAGAATGCAGCAGCATGTCTGCTTTTTAACCATCCAAAACGGGCACGTCACCCCACTGCTTATTGAGCTACACTGGCTTCCGATTGCTGCCCGGATCAAACACAAAGCCTGCACGATCGCCTATAAGGTGATGACAGAGCAGGCTCCCTCTTATCTACACTCGCTCCTAAAAGCTTATGTCCCTGCCCGGTCGCTGCGCTCCTCCACTGAACGTCGCATTGCTTTGCCTAACATTCACACAAAGCCATCCAGACTGTTCTCCTCAGTAGTTCCCAGATGGTGGAACAAGCTGCCTACCACCACTAGAGCAGAGGTGTCCCTCACTGGTTTCAAGAAACTCCTAAAAACCGAGCTCTTCAAAGAGCACCTGCTCTAGTGATCCCAAATACTCCCCATGAGTACTGATATGCACTCAGCATTCGATATCAAATGTTAATTATTTAACTTTAGTATTTTTCGCAGTTGTACTTTCCCACTATTTTAAGTCGCTTTGGATAAAAGTGTCCGCTAAATGTAATGTAATGTAGTAATAATGGACCTGGTAAATGTGCACTGTAAAATGTAGGAATCATTGTAAAAATGTCATTCATTTAAAAGAAAAACTTACCTCAAGCTGTAAATAGTATTTTGCCTTCAGTTCAAAATAAGGCCTGAGAAAGGAGAGAGAGAGCATAAAGTAACTGAACAGAAGTGTATATATTGCTATGGAAACTGTTCACTGCCACCTTTAGTGTGAGTATAGTAGATATCTGAACATGGAACACATTCATACCATGCTCTGAAGTATGTTTTGGTTGAGGAGAGATTACACTCCTTGGCGTGTATATGTGAAGTGCTTCCCTGTTGCAATCCCAGAAAATAGAATCTGTGCAGAAACCAAAACCCTACTGAGGCTGTGTGTGTGTGTGTCTGTCTGTCTGTCTATATGTGTGATTGGTATGCAAAAAACACACTCCTAAAACAAGGATGTATACTTTGTGGGATGATGCATATTCTGTGAGAGATACAGCAGCAAGGCAGTTCAATCAGCTCCAGCTTGGCTAACCAATTACATCTTATCAGATCAAGGCATTGTCAGCATCAAAGGGATATAGTCTTGGTTAAGTGCTATGGGGATATAAATATTTAAGCACGGCGTGTGTGTTTGAACACTTACTTGGACTTGCTGATGGTGCGTTTGAGTTTCTTCTCCAGCTGCTTCATGCGGCTCATGGCTGCAGTGTATCTGGCTGCAGTCTCCTTATGGAGCAGCTCACTGCGAGTCTTCGTCTGCTCAGCCTCCATCACCTTTGAAAATGGAACAATGGTGGACATTAAAAGGTCAAAATTTTCACTCGATATGATTGTGTGATTCAATGAATCTAAATTCAACAAAATCAGATCTCTCATATTGATTTGGTTCAACAGCACAATTCAGAATAATAGCCCATAATACAGTGACTACGCTCATTGTCTACATTCACTGTCTACTTTATCAGCACCACTGACCTACTGGACCCCAGCAGGACCACCACAGAGCAGAATATTACTTGGGTATTGGAACATTCTCAGCACTGCAGGGACACTGACGTGGTGGTGGTGTGTTAGTGTGTGTTGTGCTGGTACAAGTAGATCTAAAGATGTTTTTAAACACCACTATCCAGCCAACAGTATCTTGTGGGCAGAGTCGTGTGACCACCAATGAAGTACGGGAGGATGACCTACACAAACTGCAGCATCAGATGAGCTACTGTCTCTGACTTTACATCTACAAGGTGGACCAACAAGGCAGGTGTATCAGTGGACAGTGAGTGGTGTTTAAAATCTCCAGCAGTGTCTGATCCATTCATACCAGCACAACACACCACCACCATGTCAGTGTCACAACAGTGCCGAGACTGATCCACCACTCTAACAAAACCTGCTCTGTGGTGGTCCTGCAATGGTCTATAAATCACTTATTGCTATAGGACCAGCACACTTATGAAATGCTGCAGAGTGAACACATCACTGTGCAACTGGCTGCTTGACTTCCTGACTGGAAGACCCCAAGCAGTACGTGTTTGCAGTAACTCATCCAAATTAAACACAGGGGCCCCCCAAGGATGTGTGTTGAGCCCCCTTCTGTTCACTCTCCTAACCCACGACTGCTCCCCATCACACACCTCCAACCTCTTCAAAGTGCACCTATATGGTCAGTAAGAGTAAATACAAAGTAGGTGTACCTTTTGAAGTGGCCAGAGAGTGTACAATACACATTAATAGAATACAGACAATAAAACAGTAGATATTTTTTTGGTCTTAAGTTTTACTTTGGCCAAATAAATGAGCACTCTCGCATTTAACATTATTGTAAATCAATTCTGATTGATGCTAATTGCTGAACTGTTCATGTACCTTGAGATGGATGATTACACATCAAAAGACAATGTTTAAAAAGGCAAAGTTAGTTCATTAAACACTTATTCTTAAGTCATGCTCTTACATTCAAAACCAACTCTAGAAGCAGAGCTTCACATAACTCACCCTCTGGGTGGCATGGTTGAGCATCTCCTGCCAGGCCGAATCAAACTGTCGTTTGTCTTCCTCCAGCAGCCTCTGCTCAGCTAGAGCGATGGTCTCCTTGGCCGCACGTAGCACCTCGGTGGCCCTCTGGAAGTCCTGTGTGGCCCTCTGAGCCTCCAGCTGAGCCTGGACAGCAGAGGATATTGCATTAGCCAGACAGTAAAGAGGGATGCCAGTATATACAGCCAGAATCCTACACAGACACATATTAAGTGAACTCTGCCAGGCAGGATGAGTGGGAAGCCCTGCTGTGGGACCAGCTGGCCTATTCGTCTCATCCCACGTATAAGCCAGTTTTACTCCGTCTTTCACAAACACAACTGGAAGATACTGCTCTGCCATATGTACTAGGGGTGTAATGATACACATTACTAACTCTTGATGAGATTTATGAGGTTTTGTGATATTCTGTGATGTCCTGATTCTACAGAGCTCTGACAATACACCATACAGATTGATCTGAATCTGAAAAATACAGATTTTATTTCAGACCATAGACTGGGGGTGGGGAATTTTGATACACTGTTTTGGAAAGTTCACTTGTTATTGCAAAGCATTCCTGTGTTTATTTATTTATTATTATTTTTCACAGCTCATCTCATCCTCCAGTATTTGAGATATTGACTGTGTGATGTGCTTGTATACAGGGTTGGGGGGGTAACATGGTCCAAAGTAAAGTGTTACAGCAATGTGATGTAAAACATTTCCCTGAAACTAAGGACATTTTCACACCGACACTATATGGTCCGGTTAAAACAAACTCTAGTTCGTTTGTCCCCTTGGTCCAGTTCGTTCTTCCGGTGTGAAAACAGTAATCGAACTCGGGTGCGGATCAAACGAACCTTACCGAGACCAGCGAGAGGAGGTGATCTCGGTCCGGTCCCAAACGAACTCAGGTGCGGTTCACTTGCGTTGACAATGTGATCTGACCAGACTATGGTGTAACTCCACACGTTTGAGCTAAATGGAGGGCCGTTTAGCACTAAAACTGTACTGTATTGTTGCTGCTGCTGCTGTCACACGTCACTAACCAACCGCATAAACCGTGTGGCATGGCGCTGTCTTGATTGATTATGTCTTGATAGACTGCAATGGATTACTTTTTCAATAATGTCTGAACCCTGCTTGAAGACAGCTTTATGACCAGATGCACACCATCCACAAAGCTTTTTCCTATAGAAATGAATGGGGTGCAACATTTTGGCGCCATTCAAATGTAGCAATGATACAAATATACTTAGGGCATGCAACCAACCACATGAGGCACCACAACAATGGCATGGCAAGACCTCAGCAACCACCTGAGATAACATAGCAACTGCCAAGCAAACACATAGCAACAGCATAGACTCTAATCACCATGGCAACATCCTAAAGTACCATAAACATCACGTCACAACACTGTAGCACACATTTAGGGTACCCTTAACAACTCTAAAGCAGCAAAACTACCTAGTAACAATAAACTGAAAACAGTATATTGACCACATAGCAACAACCTAGCAACTGCCTGGAAGTGAGAACCACTTTAGCTGTGCAACCACACACACACACAGTGTGTGTGTCTGTGTCTGTGTATGTGCCCAGCAATGGATTGGTGCCCTATCCTGGGTTTGGCTAAAGTATTGGAGTGCCCTGCCTGGCACCCAGTGGGGGGTAGGGGGATTCTCCATGACCCTGAACTAGATTAAGCAGTTATGAAGATGGATGGAAGGATGAAATATGTGCATATTTGCTACATGTGCACTGTGCGAGAGGTCCAGCATAGATGAAAGTAGCACAGTAACATACTACATATGGGCAAGTAGGTTAAAACCAAGCTCCTTCCGGACCAAACTGTTCCGATTGGTCAGCACTGAATACAAATGGCTTACTTTAAATTACTGGATAAAAAAGAGGAAAGCAGCAGTTATGAAGTGTGGACTTTACAACAGCAAAGTACTTCCTGCACAGGCATATTAAAGCCTTACTAGTGTAATCCTCTTCTATTTTTATGCTTGTTTTTTAATCTGCCAGTCAGAGCTTCAGACAGTAAATGTCTGCAGAAAAATCTTACAGGCTAAGCCAAGTTATTCTCTGGGTACTTCTCAAGTTTTGAAGCTTTGCATAAATTCACCAAAAGCAGTGCAGTGACTTCATTCCTTTGAAAAATGTTGCTTGAGCTTTCGGTTCTGTTTCTTTCTAATCATACATTCACCATCACTTTAGCACATCACACTGCTCACCAAGCTTCATCCTAAGATCTTTCTTTAGGAAGATGTACTTCCTTCACTACATTAGATTTCTAAGACCTAGAACAGAACTGCAGGCACATTTTTAAAGATAGGATAGCACACTAGCCTTCAGCCGATAAACGATATTATCAAATACAGTATATATGGATAAAAGGTTTTGGGACATCTGCTCATTCACTGCTTCTTCTGAAATCAATCAAGGGTATTAAAATGACTTTGTGCTGATTTGTTGGAGTAACTGCCTCTACTGTCCAGGGAAAGGTTTCTACTAGATTTTGGAACACTGCTGTGAAGATTCGATTGCATTCAGTGACGAGAACATTAGTGAAATTAGGATGTTGGATCACCACCACTTCACTTCATCCCCAAACTCATCCCAAAAGTACTGGATAGAGCAGAGAACACAGTTCCGCGGCTCCTCAGCACCATGCTGGGGGGCTTTACAGCCTTCTTGTCCACACCTGGCATTAGACATTGTGCAAATAGGTTCATGTCAGCTCCAGAGAGGCCTATTCTATTGGGGGTACTTCTCTACAGGGACTAGACAAGCTGTGTGTGTGTGCGAGCATCTATACATCTATACATATACTTCCACCAGTATAGAGTGAAAAATATTTGCGCTTGTACAGATGAAGGGTGTTGGCTTACCAGTTTTGTTTTTTCCTCAGAATTAAGATTACCTATAAGTCTCCTTTACTTTCCCACTGATATGCAGCAGATTACACAGCAGCTGTAAGAAAGTAGTCACGTGACAAACTGTTGGCCCCGTTCTGCTCACATGGACTAATGATACACAATAATGTCATTTAACTCCATAATTCTAGAGATGATCGTTTGTCTACAGCACAGAAAGGGAAACAAATATTTTGAGTCTGCAGGATTCATTCTGGACACATTCACAGCGAATGCTGTGTAGGACCAATGAATGGTGAACCAATTTCCACAGTTTTCATGTCAGTCTCCTGTTTTTTAACAGCCCAGTTTAGCCTGAAGATCCAACATTAATGAGACTGTTTGTCTCCTCAAACAAAGACCAGAACTGTCCAGACTGTGGTCTTCTCTCTGCTCCTTTAGCTGGACAGTGAAAAGTAGGACAGGAAGAACAGTGATGCTTTTGAACTTTGGAGTTGGAGAAGACTGAGAGAATCTTGGACAATGAACCACTGAGCAAATCAAAGCTCAGCTTTCAGTAGAATCCCAGACAAGACAATCAATCTGAAGATCTCTTATTTTGGACACATTACGAGAAGAACCAGTTCACTTGAGTAGACAATTTTGCCAGAACAGTTGAAGATAAAAAGAGAAAGAGGACCAGCAACAAGATGGATATAATTAGGAGTCATAGACAAGGCACAAGAAACATTTTCCATATGGTCACTAAGGAGATGGAATCAACTTGATGGCACATAACAACAACAACAACAACAACCAGTTAGTTGGCCATAGTCTTTGTTTGCTTAATCTTAACGTTCTTTCAAAAATCTAATTCCACAATGTGCTTCTTTAGTTGCCCAACTAACAGTCTGACACTCTGATGTAGTCTGACATGCCCCGACTTTTCACAAATTACATCCATCTAAAAGTATTTTTTCCCCAAAGTGTTACACAGGCTTTTGTTCAGCACAAACTCAGCAACAATAGTGTCAAAACAGTAAGAGTGTCATAAATCTATATTTGGATTAAATCTGCTCTAAACTGACTTTCCAAAAACCTATTTTTCAGATGTGCCGATATATTGTAAAAAACAAAACAAAAACACTCTAAACATTTCTAGTCAAAACTTTTGAGCTGTAAACTGAATAAACAGAGGTGTTGGCTACACACTGGTCTTCACAGTTTTTAGAAATTGTATGTGGTTTTATTTCTAAAGCTCAACAAATGAGGTGACACTGTTTTGACTCAGCCACTAACCCTACAATGAATATTTATGAGACAGGTGTGAAACACTCAGAAGCGGTCTTTTGTTCAGGTTCACCTCAGGTGAAAGGTCTTTGTTCATCAACATTCCACAGATTCTTGGCTGCTGGGACCCACCAATGGAATGTCAGGAATTATGTCCTTATATGAATGACAGCTTGCATTGTTTGGTGGGAAAAACAGAACAGCTGTTGAACTTGTTCTCATAAACATGTGTCTGCTTATTTAAGCTCCTCTCACAAATACAGTGGTAACCCTACTTACGAGCATCCCTACTAACGAGTATTTCAGGTAATGAGTCAAGATCTCAGAATATTTTTGTTCCAGGTAACGAATAAAATTCCAAGTAACGAGTAGAGTAAATTTGTTCAAGTATGCCAACCGCTAGGGGCGCTGCGGTCGTAGCATCCCCTAGATGCTACCGTAGAAGAAGAGGTCAGTCAATACCTTTGACCGCTGTCCAGTGAAAGTGCTAGTGAAAGCGACGCTAAGGTAGCAATAGGTAGTGAACAAGAAAGTTAGATACATTTTACTTTTCATATGATAAGTATCCATGCCATACACGTACGCCCGTCCTCCTCTCCTCCTTAGCCGCCAGCCTACACAAGCACCGTCGGTCTCCCTCTGCTTAGCTGCCAGCCAACACGAGCGCCGTTGTCGTCTCGTTTATTTAAAAAAAAAAAAAACATATAAACACATTATTTAGCATATTAAAGTATACTGTATATTGGCCAGCTGACACGGATTAATCAGTTTTACATGTATTCTGCCCGCATGCACATACCGTACCTATGAATAGTATACTTTTCATTTTACATAGATTGAAAGAACAAGTGATGGATAACGATGGAATCGCAGCGAAAGTGATCGTGAAAGTGACCTGTCGCCAGTTTCCATAACTGACTGGAGAAGAAGATGCCATCGTAGATCCCCTACGATGCTGGCGTCGCGGGGATCGCCAACCGTATGAACTTGTTTAAATGAGATGAGCAATGAACCTTAAAATAAGCAATGG
>BRDA01002747.1:5777-15848 GCA_036984385.1 Crenuchus spilurus | reverse complement strand
TGAAATAAGACTTTAGGAAATTCTAAAGTGTTGTTCCAGGCATGTCAGATAACCACTTTTTACATGAATAACACAAAGGTAAAACATGAGTCATTTAATTATTAATAATTATTTAACAGGGAAGCTAATTCAAAAAATAACTTGGTACATAGGTACTTTGTACCAAATACCATTGTTACTTGCTGTGATTGTGTTCTGTTTGCACCAGATTGTCATAAGAGGGATGCAAACAAAGCTTCTGCAGGACAGCAGATACCACACTCCACTATTACTCAGTCACTAAAAACGGTCAAAATCCAGTCTGTGGGGCTGTGATTCACAACTCTACACTACTGGCTCCACATCACACTCTTGGTCAACTGTGGCTTTTACAGGCTTAAGACAATTACTTTAGGTTGCATCAGTTGTTTACTTTCACACTGCAAGGCTTAATACTGAACAGAACTTGGGTTATATGCCAGATTGTAGTTGTTATATCTACTCATTTATGCCTTGTCCGGCCTATAGGCAGAACAGAATTATACACAGCCATATGATAATATTATGATCACCTACTTAACAGTGGGAATCAACCACCTTTTGTTTTGAAGGTTTGCTCAATGGTGATATCTGACACCTTCCTCATTGCTCCTGTGTTCACTTAATAGAGGTTAACTGTGCGGTTGTGTGTTGATTGCTCTGTACCACTCACAGGAGTTCTCTGGCATAAATAGCAGCCCAATGGGCACTGCTGTTGGGAGGCACTCAATGTACAAGAAGTCAATTTTCAGTACATCTTCACTACAGTGGCTCTAGAACAGGGGTATCAAATTCCAGTCCTGGAGGGCCGGATTCCTGCAGAGTTTTGTGATCTTCCTGATCAAACACACCTGATTCAGCTCAGCAGGTAACGAGCAGGTTTCATTGTAGTGCCAGAGCAGAGAAATCACCAAACTCTGCAGGAATCCGGCCCTCCAAGACTGGAGTTTGAGACCCCTGCTCTAGAACATCTCAAAGTTAGTGGTTTCTGATATGCTACCACCCTTCACCTGGTACCATATTATCATGCTTTTGGACATCAATTAAATCACATCCTTGGTCCACAATGACAGTTTTGCACTCTGCTACAACTGACTGGTGTGCTCGCTTATTTACACATGCAGCAAAACCTGTGGGGTCCCAGGCCAAATTAATTCCAAACATAATGTTCTGATATGACCGTGTAGAATCTACACAAGAATCTGTAGTGACTGGATTAAAGGTATTGGACAAAGTCACAGTTATTGACCTATATTTCATTGAAGGGCTTCACTTAAGATGCATCATACATTATGTTATCATGCTCAAATACTCAAATCCACACAGGATGAAGCACACAGCTGTACGTGTACTTGACCTACTGACCACACTGCAGAAGTAGACACTCTAAGAGAGCATATTACATTAAGTCAGGACCAAACAGAGCCTGAGATCTGAGGCAGGTAGTCACAAGAGCCTGTGTGGATGTAATTTGATTTACGCAGTTCAGTGGGTACATCAAGAGAACCCTAAACCTATAAATATAACTACTGAGTCCCGTCAAATCAAATGATGTTACATAAACCAAAGTAAATCATCAGGTGGCCAATTACACGGACATCTCAAGCATTCAGATTTGCTTTTTGATTGCTAGCGAGACTCGTCCAACGTCCAGAAAGTGTGTTTATAATTCATAGTTTTGTGGTTAACATGCGGTTACAGCAGTCAAAGATCACTAGCTTACATAAAGTAATGAGTCCAGGTTGGATGACCTTTATGTCATGGACCATGAAAGTGAAGCTCAATGGAAGAACAACTCAAAAATGAAATTATTATACTGAATCATTTCATGAAAATACATAAATCATACCTCCAGCTCTGTCTCACATCTGTTGATGTCATCTGTGGACTGATTCAATTTCTCAAGCTCCCCCTGGTTAGTAAAACGGAGAATGTAGAGGATCAGTAAAACATTTAAATAGACACACAAAGCCTTGAAAACCAATTGCAGTCTTTGCCCTGTAAGTGTCACAATAGTCAAGTGGTCTCCACTCTTGTCCAGTGGTCCACCATGCATGTTAGTGTTTGTTGATATAGCACATTAACTAAGTTCTTCTTTTGATGCATGTAGGTGTGTTAGAGCGTGGTGAACCAGCACCCCTTCTGCTACATCCATCACATTCTGGGGTATTCTGAAGTATTCTGGTGCCTTTATTTGCTCTTCCACCACAGCGCTACAAACATAGGAATTCAACCTCCATCTTTACCCCACCCATACAGTGAACATACACACAATATGGAGCATTCAGACTAGTGGGCAGTGAGCAGTCCCATTAACCGTGGCACCCAGGAAGCAGTTGGGAGTAAAGTGCTTTGGTCAAGGCCAAATTCAGCCATATCCTGATGGGTCAGGGGATCAAACCGGTGACATTTTGGTCCCAAGCCCACTTCTATAACATTTAGGCCACAACTTCAAGTTCAAAAACTTGGACCAGGGCTGTCACCAGAATTTTGACTTTGATACCGATAACAACTGCAGCCCAACAGTACTCAATACCAAATCAGTTTTATGATTATAAACTAAAAGCACTCATCACCGTCTTTAACATCAAATGTTTATTTGATAGAACAAAGACACATTTCTACATCTTTACAGTTTAACTAACTGGAGGGTCACACCACATACTAAAGGTTCACATATGAGCACATCCACAGACCTGGAAAACAGTTTTGGGACATGGAACTTCAAAATTAAACTTGTCACAAAATGTGCGAACATGTCCAAGTAAGCTAAATTAGACACTCCGAAATCAGATCTCTCCTATTGTTTTACAATTTCTTTCAAAAACTGGCCAATAATCAAGTCTGTGCTTTAGATTCTGTTAGTTACATGGTTTCCATTGTGCATAAACTTGCTGGTTTATTAAAAACATTACAGTTTTATCACTGTGGCACAAACCTCTGTATGACGAGTCTACTTTGGCCATAGACCTCATTCTTGATGGTCCAACCTACAATATTTTATATGTGCCTCTTAAATGGAAACCATAACTTACACAATCTAAAAAGTTACCCAATTCAACAACAAATATATACACAATGATTTAGAAAACAAAAAACCTTCTAAGATGACACAAGATGATCAAATGTGTTCATTTAATTAATGTGATTTATACCATCAATTATATCCACTAAATAGAATTTATAATAAATTGCATAAGTTACATGGAAGCCATAAGAATTAATTCCCAGTACTGTGGATAATGCTCATATTTTTTGCCACTCACAATAAATGACCAAGTATAATATTTTTTCTCATTTGTGTAACTGGGTTCTCTTTATCTAATTTTAGGACTTGATGGTCATATTTATGCAGAAATATCTAACATTATAAAGTGTTCACAATACACACTACCTATAGAAGCATCATGGATGTAATATTAATGTAGCCAGATTTTCAGGGGGTGCATTTTCTGGCAGGTGGAATGCCAGGGCATCCTCTGTATCTGTTGTTCTGTTAACCTAAGCAAGGCATGCTTTAGGTTCCACATTTTTGTGATCAACATTTAATAGTTGTGCAGGTCTTTTGAATGTAATAATCACACAGCCAGATTTAAGAGCGAATAAAAGAGAGAGTGCGCTTCTCCTGGCACAACACCTGTATACATCCTGTAGGAGCTATACATATATAGACAGATTAGCAGCTAGCTTACCTGAATTCTGGGGTCCACTTCTTCCTCTTCGCCCGATTCATACTCTTCATCAGACCTGATGTCTTTGTCTGTGTTATCCATAATGAACACGCTTTAATTCTGGTAGGTTTTTTATGTTTACTGCCAAAACACAGCTCTCACAACAGCTCCCTCACAAGTCCTTAGCTTCGAGCAATGGCCACATACAGACAGTGTTAAAAAGCCTAGCGTGTCTTAGCATATACACAGTCTTATCATTCAGAAAGATTTAGATACAAACAACCCTGCAGTACATAATTTTTCTAAAACTGTCAATCTGTGTCTTTCCTTGAGCCCAGCATCAAACTCACTGTTTTCTCTGAGTGCAGCGATCAAACTGCAACACTCACTGGCGTGCTTTTCTTTTACCACCCATATTCCAAAAAGCTCCGCCCTCTACGCTAAGATTGGCTACCTATATCTGCCTCCTGCGCTGTGATTGGCTTATAAATTCATGCAGAAAAGTAGGCAGTTCTAACTGCATGCAAGACTGAAATACAAGCCAATCTCAGCGCAGATTTAGGATTAAGGTTACCAATGATATAACAAAGGGGTGGGGGTGTCGGAAAATAGGTGGTATAAAAAAACTGCAGTCTGGTGAACCTTCCTCCTCCTTTCTGCTGCCGTAAAAAGCGTATACACACATCTAGACATACATTAAAAAATTGAGCTTCGTTTTTGCTAACATATATTCATTACATGTAGTGACATATTTCAAGCCTTTTTGTGTTGAACAGTATGACTATTGCTCAGAACATCAGAAATCCAGGATCTCAAGTTTTTAAACTATTTCATTTGGAGTTTGAGTAAATTACTATACAAACAGTATGAATACTGTATATCTCTCAGAGCTACAGCTGACATATTCCTAATATCAACACACTATTAAACTAGAGACAACAGAGATATTTAACCCGGGTTAAGGAGAAAAGGAATTGGACTGTTACTCAGTGCTCCAAAGTCATCTTTTCAGATTAAAGTCAATTTGCATTTCATTTGTAAATCAAGGTTCTGGAGGAATAGTGGAGAGACACAGAATCCAAGTGTCTGAAGTCCAGTGTGAAGTTTCTGCAGTCTGTGATGGTTTGAGATGTTATGTCATCTGCTGGTTTTGGTCCATTATGTTAAGTTCACAGTCAACATAGGCATCTACCAGATGATTTTAGAGCTCTTCATACTTCCATCTGACAAGCCAATTGGAGATCCAAAAACTTCCAGTGTGCAGCTACTGTGATGGTCTGCGGTGTCATGTCATTTGCTGGTGTTGGTCCACTGTGTTTATAAGGTCCAACATCAACACGGCTGTCAACCAGGAGATTTTAGAGCACTTCATGCTTCCATCTGCTTACATACATTATGAAGATGCTGATTTCCTTTTCCAAATCTACTACCAAATGATTTGCTCACCATATTACTGTACTTATTTGGCCAGCTAACTCATGCCGTACTAATCAACATTAAAACAAAAACGCTTGAAATTTATTTATTATGCTTAAAGCGACATAACATATACGAGTTTATTTTATGCAGAAATATGGTTTTCACAATATTCTACTTTTTTTACGTATGACTGTATGAAGAGACATGGAGAATATATGCAGTGTAAAACTTGTCTTATTTGTAATAACAGAACCAGTGATGAAAAGTTAATGACATCAGCTGATTGAGGTACACTGAGCTTCAGTTTTAATTGAATTCTGAGAGCAATGTGTCCAAGGAAAGATCTTTCTAAGAATCATTTTAAATGCAGTAATTTATTCTTAAACTGCAGCTAGTGACCAAAACATGATTTATACTTGATGACATCCATTTTTCAGGTCTGTGATGATGTGATGAAGAACAGCAAGAACAGCATCATTACTGAAGCACTAAATACAGATGTCAGATCTAAAAGTGAGGGATAGTATTTTCAAGTAACTAAAAAAATGAGTAAGATAAATATGAAGCTTGAGATAAAAAACAAGGAATGATATAAAACTCAAGTGGACTGATTTGGAGCTAAAATTGGCCAAAGAAGCATATCTGAAAGTCTTTCAGCAGGTTCAGACATGCCGGTCAGGAGGAAGCACTGGATGGGAAATAAAGTTACATGTTACTCCGTTACAAAATCCTCTAAAATGTTATATAAACACAAGAAGGAAATAATAAATCAAGTAAGGGCTATACAAAATAATTAAACATCTTAAGCTATAGCAAGTGCTATACTGAGTGCCAAACAGGACACAACTTTAGCTCCAATGCTCAGTGAGGATGTTTGGAAAGCTTTGAATATCTTCAAAGATCACAATGAGAGATTTGCAGAAGAATCTGATCACCACGTCTCCCAAACCACAACTCCATAGATTGTATTGGAATTTGGACTGGAACTGCTTCTGTGGTTACATTTTTTATTTCTTTTTTTTAATATTTATATATATATATTTTTTTTTTGCAACTAACACTTTTGGTGGGTTTGGTGTGAAAAGAAAGATTTTTGTACAGAAATACTGGTAAGTATAATGGTAGATCAGTTATGTTTTGGGGTAATCTTTGGTCCAAAAAGCTGGAAACTTTGTTAGGATTTGCTACATTTTTGGTTGTATGCTCAGTGGTTGTATCTTCAAGCAAGTGATTGATCCAAAATATAAACCATTATTCAGAAAAATGCAGGTAAAAGATCACAAAATTAAACTTTTCACCCGAAACTAAACCCGACTGGATGCCTGTAGGGTGAGCTGAAGAAGAGCCAAAGGAAGGTCTGGAGAGCTTCTATATAAAGATCTGAGTCAATTAACAACAACAAAAAACATCTTTAGCAAGTTATGATATTATATCACTGGTTGGACACAGTAGCATCCAATTGAACTGTGATGTATTTCAGTTGTATTCTTGTTTTTTTTGTCCTATATTACAGCACACAGAAACAGTGGCTATAAGTGATTATGAGGCTTTATTTTATAATATATACATTCATAGTGGAAAAACCATACTGAAATCAGTTGTAATTCTAAGTCCACAGAGGCACTGCAAGACATTTTGTGCCTCACGAAGATGCTAAACCATGCAACACCACGACACTGCCAACCCTGTTCTGTGTCCCCAATGGAATTATTTGATATTAAGACTGATACCCTTCAGATCATATATTACAGCTTACACACACACACACACACACACACACAAACACACATATATGCATCACAGGTCAAATTATTATTTCAGGCAAGAGACTAAACTCAACCGCTTCTGTCCCAGCTCTTCTTTTAAAGGTCATTGGGTTGATATTGACTATGTAGAGAGAATTTCCTTGCTCAGCACACTAATTGCATGCATGAGGCATTCCTCTAGAATTGTTCTCAAAATTCACAAAGCAATGTGTAAGTGTTGACTAGTATGTTTACTAATAGAAAGTGATGTAAACCTTTAACATGACAAATGACAATTCCATGAAACACTGAAGTACAAAGTGTGATCAGATTTATGAATGTAAATGCTAAGATCAGCCTGGTGTCATTATGGCAGTTCAGTGTGGTGCTACAGGTGTTTATCCACGTGATAAACTGCTCTGTGTGGGATCAAACACTCTGATCTCAAAGAGTTTAAGAGAAAGGTCATGGATGGAAGGCACGTGGATGGACACATGTATATATACACACATACATACATACATACATACATGCAAACACACACACACACACACACACACACTCACACACACACCATATTATGACCGACTGAGACCTCTGCCTCTATCTCTGGGTGATCTGATGATTTGATTTACAACCTGTAGTTTTTAATGTTTCAATGCTACAATCACCTGCTGCAAGTGGCAATGAATAAGAGTATCTAAGAAACACACACATACGGTGGAATTCCACAAATGTCTCAATTAAATCATTATAAAACCAGAAATATCAGTTTTCACATCAAAAATGACCATATTGGCACTGTAGGCATATAAACTCCCGATTCCTATAACCACCAACATAAAGAAGTCCAAAGTCCTCTACAATATACCACATCAAACATTTACAATTGAACAATTATTTTATATATATATATATCTCACACACGCACACACATACATACACTACACATATACATAAGGGAACACTAAAATAACATCCTAGATCTCAATGACTAAAATATACAGTTGAAAATCTTTAGTTATTTCATAGTGGAATGCGTTAAGAACAAAATAACAAAATTGATCAATGTAAATCAAAATTATTACCCCTTGGAGGTCTGGATTTGGAATCATACTCAAAATCTCATACCACCCTCACTGAGTCTGTTTCTGACAGTTTGAGCAGAAAAATGGATATTAGTGGCCTGCTGAATGCCATTTTGCACATACACACACATACATACACACATACATACATACATACATACATACATACATACATACATACATACATACATACATATATCAAAAAGAAATAAAAATATATTTTGATCAAAATCTTAAGACCAGTTAAAAAATTGCAAGAATTTGCATTGTGAACTATTGGATCTTAAGAAGGTTCTAAGTAGAGCTTCACAATGCTAAAACAAGCAATGGGTGCAAGAGACAAAAACAATAAACAATATTTTAGTCCTGTATTTAGTTACATATTACAGGGTGTGCAGATAGACATACTGGATGTAGGAATAAATCGGCTTGAAATGTTTATTTTCAGCTTATACTGCCCTCATGTGACAAAAGGTGGTACTGACTAGCAATCCCTGCTGTATAACAAGACAGGATGAATAAACACTCAACCAGTAATATCATATAAAACAGTTACTTTTATTTGTACAGTTGATCTTAGTTTAAACTTTAATACAATAAAAACTGCTGAAAGTAAAAAAATATATATATAGAAATTCACCTAGACTTGCAGAATTTACTCTGGAGAAACACTCGAGGCACACAGAGTCCTTCTTTTTTGTTTACAGTTTCTCTCAGAACATATTCATTTACAAGGGTCTGAAATCCGGCCTGGTCGAACAGACTGGCAAGATATTCTGAAAGAAAAAGAAAAGGCATGGCATTCATGACATCAGGGTCAGCAGAGACAGAGTGGTTGATTAAAAACTTGACAGACGCTAACCTCTGGAGAAGAAAAAGGAGCGTGTGCCATCTTGTCTGACATAGAAATTTTCTCCAAGTTTGCTGCCCGACTTAAACCTCAGCATAGCATGGTCATAGAGGCCATAGTCCCTGAACAAGATGATACCACCTGGCTTTAATACCTACTAGAAGAAAACAGAAACAAGACAAGTTTGTCTGGACAGTTACACAAGGTACAAGGTTCTTATCCTGTACTACGACTATACTTATGTGAGTATGTTGAGTATTGTGTATCTAGGCATCTAGGTATGTTGAATGAGTGTGTGCATCTAGGTATCCATACTGCCTTTTGTATTTGGGATCATTTAAGCTTGAGGTATCTTCTGGATTCTGTCCTGTATTAACTGGATAGGGATCCTTTCTTCTTGTAAGTTGCTGGATAAGAACGTCTGCTAAATGCCTCTAATGTAAAGTTTTGTAGTCACAAGGTCATCATAAGAAGTTGCTTTAAAGGGGAATTTATCTTATGCTAATCTGGCAGAGCACTACTTGTTAGGAATTTCAGTCTGGTAGTGCACTATGGTAAGGCACACAGTAAAGTATAAAAGAAAAATTGGCCTGATTAATCAAATCCACTTCAAGTTAACTGACTTCTGATGAGCCACTCCTTTACTACTATTTAGTTTGAGGAGAAATTTGACTAAAAATGATCTGATCCTACTTTTAATGCAGAATCTAACCACATGTTGGCTTACCTTATGAATGTTTTCAAGGGCTTGTTGCATTTTGTCAGGGTGAACTGCAGATAAGACAAATATCAGTGTGGCTACATCTAGACTCTCTTCTGGAATGTTGGCTCGCAAGTCATCTTTGGTCAAGTCACACTGAAAGGCCAGACATCGCTCTGGGCAGTAAAGGGAATTTTGCTGAAAACAAAAGCACAGTTAATGAAGAGAGCTCATTTACATATCTCACAGGACACAGTAATGTTGCTTCACTGCTGCATACAGAGCAGATCACTGATGTGTCAACACATTTTAACTCATGTCCCTAAACTGATCAGTGGAATCTCAAACCAAGGATTTCAGATCAGAATTGGGCTGCAACAAGGCATGCTGGGGCCTGGTGGTTAGGGATCTGGTCTTGTGATCATTTATAATTTTCATTCTTTTTCTTTATCAATCATTGGTTGTTCAAATCAGCAATTTCAGTTAAATATACAGTGAGGAAAATAAGTATTTGAACACCCTGCAAATTTGCAAGTTCTCCCACTTAGAAATCATGGAGGGGTCTGAAATGTTCATCTTA
>BRDA01002745.1:0-21426 GCA_036984385.1 Crenuchus spilurus | reverse complement strand
TAGATGTTGGCATCTCCACATCATTGCATTCAGTTTTTATTCACAATTTGTTTAGTGTCCCAACTTTTTTGGAATCCGGTTTGTATTAATAATATACTAATGATAATTAGTCATCATTATTATTATTAAAATAATACAATTCATATTAATAATTAATAAAATACTAATAAATTAATAAATATTAATAAACTGTCAAAAGCATGTAGCATAAAATTATCACCTTATTCTTGGCTTCACCTTGTTAATCAACTTCACTCCAATTCATTACCACCAATTTTACACTTATGTTTGGATTGTATGGTCAATAGACCTCATTTACATAAAATTGTACCTCATTTTGAGTAAAAAATAAGCAGACATTTTAAATTATGGTTCCTTCAGGGAAATTAAGAATAAACATACCTCCCTTATTGCTTTTCTTTGCATTTAAAACATTCCCTTTTCTCTACTCTAAATTTATGTTCAGATCCCATTCCAATAAGTTATCTAATACTAGTAAGTCTACCCCAAAGCTCTTTACACTCAGTTGTTCATTTAACTCCTTGTGTACACCACAGTCATAGTAGCCATAAAAAACACTTATAGTAACACAGATATTTTGAGCATATAACTGTGGTGTTAAAACCATAAGGAGTTAAAGACCTGGCAACCTGCTGCTGCTTAACGCAGATCTGCTCCCCACCGTCTATGTAAGTACACCCTTTAGTGAGTAATCCTGCATAGTGCAAAAGTTTTCATCCTTCACCAAAACGACTCTGATTTAAAGCAATTCATAAAACTTTACCCAGAAATGACATGCTTATATGCATGCGCGGTACAAATCAGGCAGGGTGACTGGATCGGGTAGTGACACCCACTCACTAGGTAATATAATTAATACATTAATTATTTATTTAATAAATAAAATAAATTTATGGTAACCGTAATTTGTGAAGTGAAAATAAAAAATGAGAAGTGAAAGTGTAAGTATAACATTTACAAGCAGTATTTTTCATTTATGATTATGTTTTTAAATTACGATTTTACAGTTTCATTTACAGATTAACATTTATGATACGTAAAACTTACGTTTATAATACCTGTTTTACATTTAAGCATAAGCTGAGCCTGTTATGACACCATACAACTGACGGTCCGGTGAGTAGGTTGTGCAGCGGTATTTGTGCATGCCACAGTGTTTTTTTTGCAACATGACTGACGAAGTAAGTGAAGTGAGCAGCATTCTGTGTGTGTCTGACTCGGCACACACTCTCATATGTTATAGCCGTTAAATAAGCACACAGTGTGCTGAGGGGGAAAAGTAAGTCTGTATGCCTGTATGTATGGCTTCTTTTTGAATCTATATGTTTCTTTTGTCATGGGCAAGTGCATCCATACTGTTATTCATTTTTCATATATTTTTCTTCTTCTTCTTCTTCCGCCGGATTTTTGACGCGCTTCAAAAATGCATGCTCATCTACTGTACTTCTGCTTGACCGATTCGCATCATTTCGGATACACTATATCAGGGCACGCCCCTGAGCACAAATTCACTGTTGTTTTGACCCGCACTCGTTTATTTGCCGTTTTATTGTCATCCCTTTTTCGTCCCATTGACCTCCATTCATTTTTGGCCATACCAAATTCCAGGCTTCCATTTGCACGACAACAACCAAAATTGATATACTACATCATGGCAGGTAACAGAGCTCTAGTCTAGAGCCATACTGACCTGCACTCCTTTTTTTGTCACCTTTTCTTCCCTCGTTCCTCCCATTGACTTCCGTTCATTTTCACATACACTCAAGCTACAGAGTTTCTGTCCCAACAGCCACCAACATTCATGTACTCCATCAGGACAGATAACAGAGCTGTAGTGCAGGGCCATACTGACCCGCACTTCTCTTTTTGTCATCTTTTCATCCCTCGTTCTTCCCATTCATTTTTCACATAGAGACATGGCAACTGCCTTAGGTCCCATAGCAACCGCCTTGGGCCCCTAGCAACCGCCTTGGATACCATAGCAACCGCCTTGGGTGCCATAGCAACCGCCTTGGGTGCCATAGCAACCGCCTTGGGTGCCATAGCAACCGCTTTAGGTGCCATAGCAACCGCTTTTGGTGCCATAGCAACTGCCTTGGGGGCCATATCAACAGCCTTGGGACCCATAACAACGGCCTTGGGACCCATAGCAACAGACTTGTGTGCCATAGCAACGGCCTTGGGTGCCATAGCAATGGCCTTGGGGGCCATACCAACGACCTTGGGGGCCATAGCAATGGCCTTGGGGGCCATAGCAACCACCTTGGGTCCCATAGCAACCGCCTTGGGGGCCATAGCAACCACCTTGGGTGCCATAGCAAACACCACAAATACCAAAGCATCACCTTACAAACCAACTGGGATACATTAGCTTGTAGGCCATGTTAGCAATGCGCAATATCCTTCAGGAAATGCACTTTTCTAGTTATATGTATAATTTTACTGTCAAGTGAGTTGTAGTGTTTTGCCTACATGTATGTTTCTAGAGGCAGTGAGGCATAGGTTGTTTCACTAAAACTATGCAATGTACATGCTTATTCACATCATTTTGGACTATATTAGTATAAATAAAACAATAATAATTAATTAGAAGAATTTGACTTGTGATTTTCTCAACCTCCCATTTAAACAAATCAGAACTTGTTTATAACATTTGTATACACACAAATTAAATATAATATGCATAAATATAAAATATGTAACTTTTATAACTTTACATTCTTTATTAATTTGGGTTGTTACAAATCAACCGGTTACAGTATATTGTAAGGTATGTTTCTGTATGATGTTTCAAATTTGTGGTCCATGTGCCCCCTTTTGTCTTTGAGCACCTGCCCCTCCAAAGGTCTCTTCACGGCCCTGTATACACACAACACTTAATCAGGGGCAGGTGAGACAATCAGGGCGGGGTTAGCAGGACAGAACTTACAGGGCCAGGCATGCAATACAAGACAAAACACAGGTTGGATGTTAAAGTGCGGCGCTCCAAAGCCGACATGTCCCAAGGCGGCAAACCTGAGGAGAAAACAGAACAGAAAGATACAATCCAGAACAAGACATTCAAACCACAAAAATACAGTGACAACCCACATAAACAGAACTTCCAACAAAATCAAAAGATAAACAGGTACCAACAAAATTCCAATACATACATGACAAACCCAAAAACCTCCCAACCAGTAAATACAACCCAAAACATAAAGTCCAAACCCCTAAGGTGAAAAGTTTTTGTGAACCGAGTGGAGGAGTGCAGATTGCAAGATCAGTCTGGTACATAGGTCAAGCAGAAGGCGGTTAGCCAAATCCTGTCTGACCAGCCACCAAAGATACCCCCCACTGAAGGGGTACCAGAGGTGTCCCAAAACAACGAAGACAGGGGGGGAGAGGAGGGCACATGAGCCTGCTGGGAACTGGGAGAGATGGGCGGCGTCTTCGCACCGCATTGAGAGGCAGAAGGGGGCGGTGCTTCACCACCGAGCTGTGCCAAATGATGCAACTGCTCATCTTCGGATTGGAAGGGGGGCGGTGCTTCACCGCCGAGCTGAACCGAGTGATGCGGCTCCTCGTCTTCAGACTGGAGGGGGGGCAGTGTTTCACCGCTGAGCTGAGCCGAGTGATGCGGCTCCTCGTCTTCGGACTGGGGAGAGAGAGGAGCTTCGCCGCTGAGTGATGCAGCTCCTCGTCTTCTCGCTGTCGTCCGCTGGAGGAGAGGTGGAGACAAATTGGAATCGCCTCCCGACTTCTCCTGAGTCGAAGGGTGATTGAAGGTCCTCCGCTTCCGCTCCGCCTTCTTTCGCCTCTTTAGTCTCCTCTCTGCCTCGTGATCCTCTTCCTCAATCAGCTTAAGCTCCACTAGTGTGTCCTCTGCTCTCAAAAGCCTGTGGACGTACTGCTCCCAGATCAAATCCTCCTCCTGCCCGTCCGAGTAACGCTCCTCCCTGCTGATCCTGAAAACCCCGGCTGTGATCTGGCCTCCACAGTCCAGTTGCTCTCTCACGACGGTTTCCCGCCCCTGTTGGGTTTGTAAGAGACCGCTCTTCCTCTCCCCCAGAGGATCCTTGGGCTCTGTATCACCCCAATACAAGACAAAACACAGGTTGGATATTACACTCGGAAAGAAAGTCAAGCCCAAATAAGCAATTTCACGTTCAAAAACAAGCTAAAAAAAACGCAAATGTGACTCACAAGATTTTCAAGACTTTAGAAAAAAAACAAGCACAAATATGCTTATAATAAGCAGACTTGGCAACACTAATAACCAGCAAATGGTGATTACCATGGCAATGAGAATACGGCACGCAATGGCTGCATGTGTCTGACGCCTGCCTCTCTGAGTCTTTGTTTTCAATTTAAAAGACAAGGACAAAATCAGATAAGCATTAACTATTTTAATGGTTTTAAAATTTATTTATTTATTACAATATGTCCGTGACCTGCCCAGAATGGATCGCGACCCACGAGTTGAGAATTGCTGATATAAAACATTTAAATCATAAATTAATTTCTATCTTTTAACTTAAGCAGTACATATTGTTTACTGTTTGTGTTTATTCTTAATCAGGATCTGGAGCACAAAGTCATCTCTGTAGTGAAGAACCAGCTAAAAAGGGTTGTGAAGCTGCTGAGTCTGGATTACCCAGCATGCTCTGAGAGAGAGGTGGTGGATGAGGATCATAATATCAGAGAGGAGGTGATGAAGATCACACTGCACGTCCTGAGAAACATGAACCAGACAGACCTCGTTAACAGACTACAGAGCAGTAAGACATCAGGGTCATGTGATCATCATTATGGGTCATTATGAGGTGTTTTAACATTAATTATCTAGACTTAGACTTAATCTGAATCTGGAAACTATCTGTACATTAATCTGTATAGCTTAAATGGTTAAATAATTAATATTAGAGCTGAAAAATTATTAGGTGAAATATGGTGAACAACATGGGGGGCACGGTGGCTTAGTGGTTAGCATGTTCGCCTCTCAGCGCTGGGGTCTTGGGTTCGATTCCCCATCTGAGTGGAGTTTCCATGTTCTCCCCGTGTCTGCGTGGGATTCCTCCGGGGTCTCCGGTTTCCTCCCACAGTCTAAAAACATGGAGGTCAGGTGAATTGGGTACTCTAAAAATTGTCTGTGTGTGTGTGTGTGTGTGTGTCACCCAGCGATGGACTGGCACCCTGTCCTGGGCTTAGTTGACTAATGTAATGCCCTGCCCTGCGCCCGGTGAGGATTGGATAAGGATTAAGTGGGTGTGATAATGAATGAATGGTGAACAACCTTTTATAATAGCACCAAAATGTATCATATTGTGCTATTGACAATATTAACCATCAATAATATTTAAGATTTCTTACTGCTATATGTTTCATCTGTTTACATTAGAACTGGTTCCTTCTAGTCATCAAAAACTGAAATCATCACTGAAGCAGAAGTTTCAGAAAATTAATGAAGGAATCTCAAATCCTGGAAGCTCAACTCTTCTGAATGAAGTCTACACAGAGGTGTACATCACAGAGGGAGAGAGTGGAGAGGTCAACACTGAACATGAGGTCAGACGGATTGAAACAACATCCAGGAGACCAGCAGCCCAAGAGAAACCCATCAAATGTAATGATCTCTTTAAAGATCCGTACATCAGAACTGTTCTGACCAAAGGAGTTGCTGGAATTGGAAAAACAGTCTCTGTACAGAAGTTCATTCTGGACTGGGCTGAAGATAAAGCTAATCAGGACATCTTCTTCATGTTCCCACTTCCTTTTAGAGAGCTGAACTTGATGAAGGAGAAGCTCAATTTATTAGCTCTTCTTCACAGATTTTTCAGAGACATAAAAGATCTAAAACCAGCAGACTATTATCACTACAAAGTCATGTTCATCTTAGATGGTCTGGATGAGTGTCGACTTCCTCTAGATTTCCAGAACAATGAGAATGTATTTGATGTAAGACAGTCGGCCTCAGTGGATGTGCTGCTGACAAACCTCATTAAAGGGAATATTCTTCACTCTGCTCTCCTCTGGATAACTACTCGACCAGCAGCAGCCAATCAGATCCATCCTGACTATATTGACCAGGTAACAGAGGTACGAGGGTTCAGTGACCATCAGAAAGAGGAATACTTCAGGAAGAGAACCAGTGATCAGAGCATCGCTGAGAGAATCATTACTCACATGAAGTCCTCCAGAAGCCTGTACATCATGTGTCACATCCCAGTCTTCTGCTGGATATCAGGCACAGTTCTAGAGAAGATGTTGGGTGAAGCAGAGAGAGGAGAGATCCCCAAAACTCTGACTCAGATGTTCACACATTTCCTGATCTTTCAAATCAAACACAGGACCCAGAAGTACCAGAGACAAAGTGACATTGACCATAACTGGACTAGAAAGATCATTCTGGCTCTGGGAAAATTGGCTTTCCAGCAGCTGGAGAAAGGAAATCTGATCTTCTATGAAGAAGACCTGAGACAGTGTGGCATTGATGTCAGAGAAGTGTCGGTGTACTCAGGAGTTTGTACCCAGATCTTCAGAGAGGAGTTTGTGCTGCACCTGGGGAAAGTTTTCAGTTTTGTTCATCTGAGTGTTCAGGAGTTTCTGGCTGCTTTATACACATTTATTTCATTCATCTCTGAAAACAGAAATGTGCTGCTACCACAAGCCTCTGGAATTTCTGTTTTCTCTAGAAAGTCATCATTAATAAAATGTGCAGTGGACAAAGCCTTACAGAGTGAGAATGGACACCTGGACCTTTTCCTCCGCTTCCTTCTGGGTCTCTCACTGGAGTCCAATCAGACTCTCTTACGAGGTCTACTGACTCAGACAGGAAGCAGCTGTCACAGTAAAGAGGAAACAGTCCAGTACATCAAGGAGAAGATCAGTGAGAATCCCTCTCCAGAGAAAACCATCAATCTGTTCCACTGTCTGAATGAACTGAATGATCATTCTCTAGTTCAGGAAGTCCAGTCATACCTGAAGAGAGGAGGTCTCAGTGGTCTCAGTGAAGCTAAACTGTCTCCTTCTCAGTGGTCAGCTGTGGCTTTTGTGATGCTGAACTCAGAAGAGGAGCTGGATGAGTTTGACCTGAGAAATTTTGACAAATCAGAGAAATGTTTCCTGAGGCTTCTCCCAGTGGTCAAAATATCCAGAAAAGTTGTGTGAGTGTTTTCATTTAGAAAAATTGTAAAAACAATTTTTTATTTGAATGTCAATCAGGAGTATTATATTACAATTTTAGATTATGTCAGGGCTGCCCACCTTTCTCTGCCTCTCTCCCTCACACTGTCTAGCTCTCAGATGTTTCTCTCCATGTTTCCGTTCTTCCTCCTATCTAATTCTCTTGTCCACTTCTCTCACTTACACACACATGTACACACTCATTCCCTTACCTTTTTCCCTATTAGTTCCTTCTGAGTCCTGTCAGCACTGCACTACATTTCCCTTCAGTCTGTCCTCCTTGTATTCAGCCTTATAGTCTAAGGTCTGTCATTCACTACAGGATGACTAGAGGATATAGGATTTCCCAGAATCCTCTTCACTTGTTCATGCCTCTATCTCATCTTTGTACACCTGACACACATCACTACCCTGATTATCTCCCCTTTATAAACTATGTTCACTGCTTGTCATTGCGTGTGCTTTTAGCACTCTGCTGTGCAGCCAACCTTTTTCAGGTCATGCTTTATTCTCTTTCTTATTTTCTTGAGTTACAGAGGTAATCTTGATTTACAGAGCTAATCTGGGTTACAGAGCTAATCTGAGTTATTGCCATTATGTGGGTTACTGCCATTGTCTGGGTTACTGCTACTGTCTGTGCAACCATTATTCTGATTTTGGGTTTAAATAATTATTCTTATTTTTTACCTGCGCACATCTTCCTTTGTTCTTTGAGCCAGCCTGACAGAATGATGAGCCTCCAAAAGAAGATGGCAGGTTCTTGCTTGTAGATTGTTTTTTGTTTTGGTCTTAGTTTTGGATTGTTTCTCTCCTTCTTTGATTTTGTGTGTTTAGCTTGGTTTCATATTCTCTTTAGTGATTTTAATTTGGGTTTGTGGACTATTTTGGAGTTTTGTTTTCTCAGTTCTGAAATATGGCAGGGATTTATGCTAGGGTTGAGCCGGATACTTGTTTCAGACGAGTATCTGGTATGGATAAAGCATTTGTGATGAGTACGATCAGAACGAGTAAAACTTGTCAATATCTGTGCTCGTTGAGTAACTGACTGTCTTCACGATCTGCCAGTCACACAGAGCGCCCACCCCCTCCCTTCACAGATGATCAATTCATATAAATTTCAGACTTAACATACCGATTGAAACCCCTCCCCCTTCTGGTTAAACTATGCCCAATTCTGGTTTAGGCCCCACCCACTCCGACTACAGATATGGATACAGATCATTTAGATGGTTGAACAGATACAGATAGTGGTATACTCGCTCATCCCTAATTAATGCTTATATACTACTCATATTTTGAATAACCTTCATAAGTTTAGATCTCTGCTGCCAAAGTCTAATGAAGGGGAGCTTGAAAGTTTTTTTTCTCAGAACGGGCCCTATGTCAGAGAGAGCAGTTTCTTTAGTGAAGATCATAAAGACATATTAAATACCGAATACAAATTATTGCTTTGGATTTGTATGGTCTAAATAATGAAGCCTTGGATTAGGCCTCTGACATGTGGTACACTTTTCCCGATCATTTTAACTCTGCTTATGATTTTCTGGATGATTTCCACATTGCTTTTGATCCCATTGTAGAGGTTTTGACATTTGAGAACCATATTCATGAACTTCTCCTAACCAATGTGGTCTACTCTCCTAACCTTGAAATTCCAGAACCTCCAGACTTTACTGGAAATCCTCACATCTTCCTCAGTTTTTATGAGGAGACTGTGAATTATATTGAAGCCCATGAGGCGGATCTCTTTGATGAGGAGAAAATAGATTTTGTAGTTTTTTAATTAGTAGACGATGCAGGTATCTGGGCCATAGAAGCCAAAAAGTTCTGCCCAAAATTTTGGACCTCATTTGAAGACTTTCTAGAATTACTCTGACTCATGACTAAACTTCACTCCAGAGGAAGATCAACCCCAAGACAGCATCTACCCATGTTGCAATCATGAGCCCACTCTCAGAAGACCAAGTGTATCCAGAGGAGGGGCCACTTCCAGAGAAGATGCCAGGCACCTCAGTACAACAGGAAGGTTCTTCTGTTTCATGTTCTACTGCTGATGCTTTACCTCTTAGAAATTCATCCTCTCTTTTAGTCTCTGTGCCTGCTGAAGTCTCCATGCCGGCTGAAGTCTCCATACCCACTGAAATGTCTTTACTAAAGAGAAATAATTGTAGAAATTTGCCTCAGTCAAAAATACAATACACCATGCCACTCTTCTCATCTGAGGTTCCAGTGCTAGTTGATGTTCCAGTGCCCAATGAAGTTTCTGTGCCCACAGAGGTCTATGAAAAGGCTGACGTTTCACTTCAAGAGGAAAGTACTTTTAGCACTTTCTTTCCATTTGGTATGAAATCTGTAGTACACTGTTTCTTGCCAGCCGAGGTTTCGGTGCCAGTTGAGGTTCCTGGATCCACTGAAGTCCCCATATTAAAGGCAAGAGAATTATACACTTGATGGTGCTCAGCATACTGCCTCACCTAGGCCTTTTGTCTTCTTTAGTTCAGATACGCCTGTGCTACAAGAGGCCGCTGCAAACGCTCTGCCCATGTTCCAGGTGGTCGCCACCGACGCTCTACCCATGCTCTAGGAGGTCGCTGTTGATGCTTCACCTGTGCTCCTGGAGGTTGCCGCCAACGCTCCGCATGTGTTTTGTGAGATCGCCGCTGATGCTCCACCCATGCTCCAGGAGGTAGATGCTGATGCTCTGCTCATGCTCCAGGAAGTTTCTGATGACGCTCTGCCCTTGCTCCAGAGGTTGCCGACATTGCTCTACCCTTGCCCCATGAGGATACTGATGCTCCCTTGTCTGTTCTGGATGGTGTCACCTGTGCTCTATCCACTTTTGAAGTGTACTTTCAGTTTTTGTTTTTCATAGCTATTGACTCATTAAACACTCTGCTAAACCTGTTTATACTTAAGATGAATCTACAAATCTCTGTCTTGTCCTTCAAACACAACAATTCCATCTCCAAGCAAATGATTCCCATTTGTCCAAATGAACCCTCCAGTCACTCCTACAGTACCTTTGTTCTTGCCTTTATTAACTCTGCCTGAGTTCTTCATCTGCGTAGTCCCTTTCACCAGTCCTTTCTTATGTACCTTTGTTGCTTCTCCCTTAAGTCCCATCCTATTGACCTTTTTCTTGTCTCCAGCACATCAGCTGTCTCCACTGTAGCCCCTCTACACTTTTCTGTTCCTGTTCTCAGTCCAGAAGTTCTCAAGGTCTTTGTCCTGGTTTTTGTTCCATTTTCTGCCTTGATTTCCTTGTACTCCTTTTTTGCCTATAGATTAATGTGTCTTTTGGTTTGTTTTTTGTCTAGCCTTGGCAATTCTGTTCCCCCTTTTATGCTTCCATATCAGGGTTGTGGAACTCAATTTATGTACATCAGGTGTTGCACCTTTGGGGGGTACTGTCAGGCTACCCACCTTTCTCTGCCTCTCCCTCTCGCTCACTCACTCTGGCTCTCAAATGTTTCTCTCCATGTATTTGTTCTTTATCCTGTTTAACTTTCTTGTCCACTTCTTTCACTTACATGCACACATGCACACACATACACATGCACACACTCATTCCCTTACCTCATATCCCTATTGGTTCCACCTGAGTCCCATCAGCTATGCACTACATTTCCCTCCATCATTCACTACATTTCCCAGAATCCTCTTCACTTGTTCATTCCTCTTGTTCCTTGGGCCAGCCTGAAAATGTATCTCATTACAAAGACATGACCATCTTACTCTCTAGATCAATAAGTCTAACTTTATTTTTAATTTAATATCCATTAACAAGCAAATAAACCAATGAAACCAATAAACTATTTCATTTCCTAACATTTACTGGGTTTAATCTCACATGTAACAAATTATAAGGGGACAAGTTTGTGTTTAAATGACACTATATTACCTCATAGACCTTCTATGTGGCCTAATCATAGATTAATCTGATTTTGAAACATGAGAGTATGTGGACACATTATTTTAATAATTTATTTGTGTGTTACTGCTGCAAATAAGTATTTGAACACCTGTGAAAATCAATGTTAATATTTGGTACAGTAGGCTTTACAGAGGTCAAACATTTCCTGTAGTCTTTCACCTGGTTTGCACACACTGTAGCAGGGATTGTGGCCCATTCCTCCACAAAAATGTTCTCCAGATCAGCCAGGTTTCTGGGCTGACACTGAGAAACACAGAGTTTGAGCTCCCTCCCAAGATTTTCTATAAGGTTTCAGTCTCCAGAACCTTGATATGCTTCTTACAGAACCACTCCTTGGTTAATCTGGCTGTGTGCTTTGGATCATTGTCATGTTGGAAGACCCAGCCACAACCCATCTTTAGTGCTCTAAATCTTACAATACATGGCTCCGGTCATCCTCTCTTTAATACAGTGCAGTTGTGCTGTCCCATGTGCAGAAAAGCACCGCCAAATCATGATGCTTCCACCCCCATGCTTCACAGTAGGGATGGTGTTTTTGGGATGGTACTCATCATTATTCGTCCTCCAAACACGGTGAGTGGAATTAAGACCAAAAAGTTCTATTTTGGTCTCATTTGACCACAGCACTTTCTCCCATGACTCCTCTGGATCATCCAAATGGCCAGGATGTGTGCTGATTTAAGCAGGGGAACCTTCCTTGCCATGCATGACTTTAAACCATGACGTCTTAGTGAATTAGCCACAGTAACCTTGGAAACAGTGGTGCCAGTTCTTTTCAGGTCATTGACCAGCTCCTCCCATTTAGTTCTGGGCTGATTCCTCACCTTTCTTAGGATCATTGATGTACCATGAGGTGAGATCTTTCATAGAGCCCCAGTCCGAGGGAGATTGACAGTCAAGTTTAGCTTCTTCCATTTTCTAATAATTGCTCCAACAGTTGATCTTTTTTCACCAAGCTGCTTGTCAATTGCCCCGTAGCCCTTTTCAGCCTTGAGAAAGTTACAATCTTGTCTCTGGTGTCTTTGGACAGCTCTTTGGTCTTAGCCTTGTTAGTAGTTGGTAGTCTTATTGATTGTGTGGGGTGGGCAGGTGTCTTTATGCAGCTATCAACCTCAAATTGGTGCTTCTAATTTAGAATAATAAGTAGAGGTGGACTTTTTAGAGGTGGACTAATGGGTCTTTGAGGGCCAGAATGTATGCTGATTGGCAGGTGTTCAAATACTTATTTGCAGCAGTAACACACAAATAAATCATTACAAATTCATACATTGTGATTTCCAGATTTTTTCTTTTAGACTATGTCTCTCACAGTGAACATGCACCTAAGATGAAATTTTCAGACCCCTCCATGATTTTTAAGTGGGAGAACTTGCAAATTTGCAGGGTGTTCAAAGACTTTGAGGCAGATAAACCTCTGTTTCTGTGCTCTTGTCTCTCTCCTTGTGTGTGAGCACAGTCCTTTTATTTATGTTGCTCCTGGAACTCCACATCTAATATAGCTCAGGTTTATGCATTAGTTTTGGCACTGTCAGAACAGATGCAGGGGATAGTCTGTGGTCTTTAATGTACAAAAAGTGATATTATGTTAACATGCAAGTGGGATAAAATAAAAATTAAAAGTAATTTGTCTTCAGTTTAATCAATGCAGTATGTACGATTTCACACTGTGAACTGGAGATATCCAGGTAAAAAAAATATGACTAGAATAAAATAATACAACTCTAAAGCAGGATTATGAAAACATACAGGTAATAACTTTTCATTTCAGTGCAATCTGTTGTAACATGTATTTTCTCTTTTGCAGACTTGTTGGCTGTAATCTTGGAGAACAGTCCTGTGTTTCTCTGCAGTTAGTTATAGGATCAGAAACCAACTTCTTGAAGGAGCTGGACCTCAGTAATAATGACCTGGGGGATTCAGGAGTGGAGATGCTCTCTGCTGGACTGAGGAGTTCACACTGTAAACTGGAGATACTCAGGTCAGGTCATTACTTAATGAAAAATATTAAACAGTAACACTCAGGACTTTTCAGCATGTATTGTTTATACATGTACAAAAACAAGATCATTATTACAGACTCCTCCATCATTATTTGTACCACTGGGTAAGGATGACCACAAAAAATTTAAAGAAATCTACCAATTTGATAAAGAAATCAGAAAAATATCACATTTAATTTACATAAATTGAGAAAAAAATCTCATCAAAATGATTTTTAAACAAATCCACTTGACACAATTATCCTCCTTTGCATTTAATGTTTTGTAAAATCCCCCATATGACAAAAACAGTACTTACATTCTCAACTTCATTTCTGTAACATTTTCCTCCTTTCTGCAGATTATCTGGTTGTATGATTACAGAGAAAGGCTGTTCTTCTTTGGCTTCAGCTCTGAAATCAAACCCCTCAAATCTGAAAGAACTGGATCTTACTTACAATCACCCAGGAGAGTCTGGAGTGAAGGAGCTCACTGATCTACTGAATGATCCACACTGTAAACTGGACACACTCAGGTATGGACAACTGTGTTTAGGTATGTGTGTGTGTGTGTGTGTGTGTGTGTGTGTGCGCGCATATTGTTTGGACTCAAAATAACTGAATTCATGAAGTGTGTAATTGCCTTCTCTGAATATTGACTGTAGTTTACATATAATCTACAGTAATGGTGTACAGTCCAGTAATTATAATAGCTTATTTATATTTATTTTAATGTCCTCTTCATTATTATTATTATTATTATTATTATTATTATTATTATTATTATTATTATTATTATTATGTGGTGCCCCCTTAATGTGTGTAAACCAGACTATGCCGATCCCTTACTTTATCCCTAGAGCTAAGGGGAGCTCTGTAATAAAATAGATACACAAAACACAGGTTCTTTTTGTTTTAAGAAAATACCACAATCTTTATTGAAGAAAGGTAGAAAGTAGATTGGCTGACAACAGGATTTGCTCTGTATATATTTAATAGACTAAGAAATAAATGAAATAAAAAAACAAGAAAAGAAAGGAAACAACTTTGAATGGGCACTTAATGCACATCAATAGAGAGTCTAAAATCTGGAACACTGCTTACACTAGAATTCCCAAACTGATGAAAATTTTTGTCATGAAAGCAGGCTCTCTGCAGTCTCTCTTCCCCTGCTAATCCCCCGCACTGGAATGTGATCCATTAACACCTTGCTCCGCTGCTTGTTATGCAAAATAAGCATGGCTTCACACACTGTCTCTCACACAGACTCTCAGTCAAGAGTTTTACTGAGAGTAAATCATCTTTCCACAAAGGTTGAAGGAAAAAAATATTTATATATAATTATAGAGCAGAAATCATGTTACACACGCGCGTGAACCAAGCCGAGCGAGTGGCCAAACACACATGGTAAGCTTCTGTGAAAGCTGATACATGTTGAAGCTCAGTTGTACAGAAAAAAATAAACCATATTTTGTTGTTATAATTTAGAATAAAATGTAATTTCAGTGGAGACTGTCAATGCTTGTACTTACTCTGTATGTAATACTATACATTTTATTTTATTTTATATGAACAGGACAGTAAAGTCACTGCCGGTTGCTTCACACGCGCTATTCAAACCTGCACGTACTGTATACGAAGGAAACTTCTAATTTCTAAGTTGCATCTTATTATAAGTGTGTGTCTAAGTGTATATTGTTACAATTGCAATTTCAACTATAAATACTATTATTTTATAAGTGGTTTCTGTTGCAGTTCTTCTGGACCTGGTGTGTAAGTATGTGTCTAATTTCAGTGGAGACTATCAATGCTTGTACATACTCTATGTAATTAGGGCCCGAGCACCAGCGGTGCAGAGCCCTATCGTTTCTGTAGTTAGGGCAAGCAGGAGCTTGCACTGGAAGTGCAGAGCCCTACTGTTTTCATAGTGTTTATTATTATTATTATCATTATTATTATTATTACGATTCCGGAGAAACGCACACATTTTTGAAGCATTTGGGATGTGCGAAAACTCATGAAATTTGGGAGATTTACAGAACATGGTGAAAATGTATAATTCCATAGAGACAGGGCATGGGCGCGGCCCACAAACTCTATAGCACCCCCAAATGTAGGTAGTGGCCGGGATGAAGTTTGTTTGATTTGCCCCAAATTTGGTGTGATCATTAAACTCATGATGTAGTTTCAGGATCAATTGGAATTATCTGACTCAGCCCAACAGGAAGTCGGCCATCTTAGCGGGAACTCAAAATTAAAAAATTTTCTCTTGCATTTTGTTGTGGACGTGAATATCAGAATCGCATGCAATTTGATAGGCTGATGTAGTTTTGGCCACTTTATGACAGATAGTTGGAATTTTTTATGTAATTGTTTAAAGTGGGTATTGGAAAGTGCTCCCTCTGGGAACTCCATTGTTCTGCTGGGGGACTACAATGCTCATTTGGGCAATGCCAGTGTGACCTGGAGAGGTGTGATTATGAAGAACAGCCTCCCCAATCTGAACCTGAGTGGTGTTCAATTACTGGATTTCTGTGCTTGTCACAGTTTATCCATAACTAACACCATGTTCAAGCACAATGGTGCTCATAAGTGCACGTGGCACCAGGACACCCTAGGCCACATTTCAATGATTGACTTTATAATCATCATTGGACTTGTGGCCATGTGTATTGGACACTCAGGAGAAGAGAGGGGCTGAGCTGTCAACTGATCACCACCTAGTGGTGAGTTGGATCAGATGGCAGGGAAGGATTCCATATAGACTTGGCAGGCCCAAACATATAGTGAGAATTTGCTGGGAACGTTTGGTAGAGGAACCTGTCAGGCAGATTTCCAACTCCCACATCTGGCAGAGCTTTGACCACATTCTGTGGGAGGCAGGGGACATAGAGTCTGAATGAGCTGTGTTTCAGGCTTCTATTGTAGAGGCAGCTGACTGAAGCTGTGGCCGCAAGGCTGTTGTTGCTTGTTGGGGTGTCACCACCCAATCCCAGTGTTAGACACACCGAGTGAGGGAGGCTGTTAAACTCATGCAAGAGTCCTATCTGGCCTGGATGTCTTATGGGACTCCAGAGGCAACTCATGAGATACTGATGGGCCAAGCAGGCTGCAGTTTCAGCTGTTGCTGAGGCAGAAACATGGATGTGGAAGGAGATTGGTGAGGCCATGGAACATGACAATCGGATGGCTCCTCAAGATTTTGTCAAATGGTCAGGTGACTTAGAAGGGGAAGGCAGTTTCCAACCAACACTGTCTACAGTGTTAGGGAGTAGTTAATCTTGACTAGGGATGTCAGTGGCCATTGGATGGAATACTTTGAGGACCTTCTCAATCTCATATACATGGCTTCAAGAGAAGAAGCAGAGTCTGGCCACCTTGCTAGTGACTCACCCATCACTAAGGCTGAGTTGGCTGAGGTAGTCAAAAAAAACTCATCAGTGCCAAGGCCCCGGGGTTGGATGAGATCCACCCTGTGTTTCTCAAGGCTCTGAATGTTGCAAATTTGCTCTCTTGGATGACATGTCTTCACAAAATCATGTGGACATTGGAGGCAGTCCCCCTGGATTGGCAGATGGGTGTGGTGGTTCCCATTTTTAAGAAAAAAGACCAGAGGTTGTGTTCCAACTATAGGGGGATCACACTTTTCAGCCTTCCCATTAAAGTCTATTCAGGGGTACTGGAGAAGAAAGTCTGACTGATCATTGAATCTCAGATTCAGGAGGCACAATATGGGTTTTGTCCTAGTTGGGGAACACTGGACCACCTCTTTACCCTTGCTAGGATCCTAGAGGGTGCATGGGAGTTTGCTCAACCAATCTACATGTGTTTTGTGGATTTGGAGAAGGCATTTAACTGTGTCCCTCAGGGGTGTCCTCTGGGGGGTGCTCTGCAAGCATGGGGTACTGTGGTCTTTGCCAAGGGTTTAGTGCTTAGCATGTTTGCTTCTCAGTGCTGAAGTCTTGGGTATGAGTTTCATGACCTCGAGATTCCTATCTGCTTTTTGCAGATGATGTATTCCTGCTGGCTTCATCAAACCAGGACCTCCAGCTCTCACTGGACCAGTTTGCAGCTGGGATGAGAATCAGTGCTTCCAAATCTGAGACCATGGCACTCAGCCAGGAAAAGGTGTATTGCTCTCTCCAGGTTGGGAGGATATCTTTGCCCCAAGTTTAAGTATCTTACAGTCTTGTGCACAAGTAAGGGTAAGAGGGAGGGGGAGATTGACAGGTGGATTGATTCAGCATCCGCAGTGAGCCAGAAGGCAAAGCTCTCTGTTTACCAGTCAGTTTATGACCTATGGTCATGAGCTTTGGGTAGTGACCAAAAGAATGAGATCATAGACACAAGCTGAAATGTGCTTTCTAAGAAAGGTGTCTGGGCTTTCCCTTAGAGATAGGGTGAAGAGTTTGGACATCTGGGAAAGGCTCAGAGTAGAGCTGCTGCTGCTCCATGTCCAGTTTGATGGAGACCCCAGGGAAGACCTAGGAAATGTTGCACATATTATATCTCACAGCTAGCCTGGGAACATCTTGGAATCCTCTGAAATGAGCTGGAAGTGGTGACTGGGGAGAGGGACAACTGACCTATTTTGTTTGGGTTACTACCTCCTTGACTCGGACATAGATAAGCAGAGGATGATGGATGGATGGAAGGAGTCTGTGTTGTGAGTGTGAATGTGGTTTGATTGACCTTAAAGGTAACTGTGCAGAGCTACTCAGAATTTACAGTTCAGCCATGGCTTCTGATTGGGGTAGACTCTCACTCTTTGTGGGCACAACATTCTCTATGCATTTTCTCATGAATCCTGTGAGAGTCTCTGTATATTCATCAGTTTACTGTTCGACGCCTCCTGGAACATGTCCCAGTCGATGTCATCAAAGCAGTCCTAGAATACAGAGTCTGATTGATCCAATCAGCAGTGGACTACCCTGGTGGTGGGAGGTCTCCGTTTCAGCTTCTGCCTGTAGGTGGGCAGAAATAGGATGGAGAAATGATCTGATTTTACAAAGGGAGGATAGGGGAGGGATTTGTACATGTCACAGTAGGGGGTGTAGCAAGTGGTACAGCATGCGTGATTCTCGTGTTGCACATGCAATGGGTTGGAAGTATTTTGGAGCAATCTCTCAAAAGTTTGCTTTGTTAAAGTCCCCAACAATAATGAAAGCAGCCTCAGGGCGCACGGTTTCCTGCCTGTTAATGGCCTCATGCAGTTTGCCAAGCACCTGGGTTGTGTCTGCCTGTGAATGAATGCACATACTGGTCAGCACAGCTCCAGATGCTTCTCTCTGCATCCAGTGTTGGTGACTGGCGATCATGATGTACTCAATTTCTGGCAAACAGGTGTACATTTCTCCAATCACACCAGCATCATTAATCATAAACAAAACACCCCCACCTTTAGACTTCCCAGACTGTTTCTTTGATCTCTCTGCATGGGGCACAGAACACTGTGGGCTCAATGTTAGCCAGGTTTCTGTGAGGCAAACTGCACTGCACTCTCATTGAAAATGGTTTTGAGCATTGAGCTTGCTTATTTTGTTGTCCAGGGACTGTACATTTGCCAGCAGAATGGAGGGAAGAGGGTAGGGATGAGTGAGTACATTACTATCTGTATCTGTATCTGTTCAACCATCTAAATTATCTGTATCTGTATCTGTACTCGCAGTGCGCAGGGCCTAAACCAGAATTGGGTGTGGTTTAACTGGAAATGGGTGGGGCTTAAATTGGTACATCATTTTAATGATGGATTCTGAAATTCATATGGATTGATCAGATGTTGCTATATGTATTGTTTATTTGAAACCTATTTACAGAACAGTTTCAACATTGAGATTCAAATCACAAAAGAACTATTTACTATTCATGAACAAGAGTTGTCATACTCTTTGAGTTGTCAAATACTTCCTTTTTTATTTTATGATCAAACTGATTTTTTTCTTTCAATTATTTATTTATTTTTACTACTTAACATTCTTGGCATTTTTTCCCACACAAAGTTAAACAATGATGATTAAGGTGTGTGTGTCTGTATGTGTGTGCACACAGAGATGTGTCTGTGAAGGGAGGGGCGGGCGCTCTATGTGACTGACCAATCACAGATCGTGAAGACAGTAGGATATTCCTTCAGCACGAGCACGGATAATGACAAATTTTACTTGTATCGTGATTGTACTCATCACAAATGCTTTATCCATACCAGATACTCGTCTGTAACGGGTATCCGGCTCAACGGAAATTACTATGTTGTAGAAATATAATTTGTGTTCATCATTTAAAGGGAGAAAGTGTTAACATTTCTCCCATTATATGTCGTGTGTGTGTGTGTGTCTGTGTGTGTTTAGACTGGAACATGGAGGAGAAATCAGAATCACACCAGGACTAAAGAAATGTAAGACACACACACACACACACACACACACACACACACACACACACACACAAGACTGTATTTATTTTCAAATAAGAAGTTTGTGTGAATTCAAACTAAATATGATTTTTATTTTAGATTTCTGTCGGCTGACTCTGGATCCTAACACAGCAGGTCAGAGTCTGGTTCTGTCTGAGGAGAACAGAGAGGTGAAGAGGAGTGAGGAAGTCCAGAGTTACTCTGATCATCCAGAGAGATTTGACTGCTGGCAGGTGTTGAGTAAAGAGAGTGTGAGTGGACGCTGTTACTGGGAGGTTGAGAGGAGTGGAGTTGTATATATATCAGTGTCATATAAAGACATCAGGAGGAAAGGATGGGGTGATGAGTGCTGGTTTGGATACAACAGCCAGTCCTGGAGTCTGGACTGTTACACTTCCTTTTTCTTCCCCTGTTTCCTTCACAACAACATTAAGTCTAAACTCTTAGCTGCTCCATCCTCCAGAATAGGAGTGTATGTGGATCACAGAGCAGGAACTCTGTCCTTCTACAACATCAACACACACACACTGACCCTCCTACATACAGTCCAAACCACCTTCACTCAGCCGCTCTATGCTGGGTTCTGCGTCTATGCAGGAGCCGTGAGGTTGTGTGATAAATAAAGATCAGACTGCAGAATATTGTAGATGTAATAAAATCACTTCATATGTAATCATATGTAAATATTTCAGCTGATCACATGATAATTATTCTTCCTGTCTGAGTGTAACACACACACTGAAACTTTTTACGCTGAGTTGTGTTTGGTATGTTTCTGGGAGAACATTGAGAAGACAAGAGCTCCTTTACATGATCTTTGATCAGTTTATTATGATTTGATCATGAAATCAAAGTCTGATATCAGCTCACAGATGGAGTGACTTTAAGCTATATATGAATAGGACATTTATTCATTTATTATTATAATTGATTATTTGTTACTTAGATTTTCACCTACAAATCATTTAAAAGTCTCATTAAATGTTGACATGTTTATACATTTCATTATGTTTAAATGTAGATTGTAAAAGTAAAAGAACATGGCTTTGTTAGTTTTAAATAAACATTTACAAATGTGTGACTAGACAGAATCATTGTGGACAGATGTAAACCTGACACTGGACACAGATGTCCTTTCTGTAAGACATGTAGCTCTTTTTGTTGCACAATCTCATCTATCAGTGTGTCTGTAAACAGACTGGAGAAGAACTCAGTGGGTTCCTCACCCTGACCTTTCAACTCAAACTTCCCCAAGAACTTGGTCATCATTATCCTGGCATCTCTAGATCTGTTAAAGCCTCTACCATTCTGCTTTCTTTGGACACAATTGTTTACTTCTCCATTTCCTTTCTTCCTCCTCATTTTTTTCTTCATTTCTTTCTCACTCTGAGCGACTGTGTTCTGGAATCTCCTCAGTCAGCTTATAAAGTCATGTAGATGTTTGTATGAGTTGCTTCTCTGTAACAACACAGCTTACCAAAAGCTCCTCAGATTTCGATTTTGTCCTTGTTTATATACCTGAACTAATTAACCAATCAGCAGGCTGCCCACTCATTAACCAATCAGCACACTGCCCACCCACTAGACAATCAGCATGCTGCTCACTTGTCAGGACTGCTAACCATTCCTCATCTCAGCCAAACTACACATCCCAGCATGCACCACGTCAGAGATGTGCGCAGCGCTCCAATCAGAGAAGGGGACAAAGATCACACAAAGATCTCCAGAGTACTCAGCGCGCACACCTGCAGCTCATTATGAGAACTTATAAACTCACTCAAGACTCTCATTCAATGATTGGGTATAAAAAGAGCTTCTCAGAGTATCAGTGTCTCTCTGAAGACAAGATGGTAAGAGGATCACCAATTCCACCATTGTTGCGCAGAAAGATAGTGCAGCAATACCAGAATGGTGTTACCC
>BRDA01002744.1:88884-102832 GCA_036984385.1 Crenuchus spilurus | reverse complement strand
CTGTGAGTCAGGTGATGTTCAGGGTGATGTCAGTAGATTCTCTGACTGAGCTTAATGTTGTACTCGTGAACCTCCTGCTGACCTTCAGTCTCTCTCGGACCCTTCTGTAGACCGGCCGTATCGATATGTCCCAGCCCACCATCTGCGGCCACACTGGACCTGTGCTGGACATCGAGTTCTGTCCACATAATGACAACATCATTGCCAGCGGCTCTGAAGACTGCAGCGTCATGGTGAGGAGCCGACCTTCAGCCTTGCCTGTTTACCAATTAATGACATACTCACTGTTAGCAAAACTGGTTCTACTCAGCAGACAGGTGGCTTTTAACAACAGCATTAGAACCCTTCTTGCTGGTATATAGAACCATTTTTAAACAGTTCTTTAAAGACCCATAAACAACAGGTTCTTCACTGTAGAGAACTATTGAGGCCTGCAGAACACTGTTTAAGCACTCAAACTGTTTAAGTTGTCCTGGTTTTATATATAACCGTTCCATAAAGAACCATTTTTTAAGGTTCTAGTGGCTATAGCCAAGTCATTATTGTCATTCTGATGCATTGTGTTCATATTTAATTCATATTTATATGTAATTCAGTTCTGTTACAATTATATTATGTATTCAATTACATTTGCATTCAGTTTGATAAAAAATATTTTTCTTCTTTGCCAAAATGTCTGAAAAATAAAAAAGATGTGTTAGCACAGATGTGCACAGAACAGTAACTTACCAAATATCAATCAGAAGGAAATATTTCTTCTTCTGCTCACAAATATAGATGTGATATGCACTGAAAGTGTAGGATCTTTACTGTTAGTCAAAAATAATTCATATAAACATGAATATAGCATGCTTTTTTATTGTTGATGATGCTTAAGTGTTTTGCAGACTTTTAAAAGCCTAAATATATTCAGTATCTTAATGCTTAAAAATGCTTATTCTCATAGTCTGGTGTTTCTGACCTCTCTTTAAACATCTGTAAAGTTGGCCATCACCCATTAAATGAAGCATTTCCCAGGACTAAACGCATTTCAGAAGATAGTTTGCTTTTCTAGTCATTTTGAAACTATAATAAAATCAACAACTGCTGCTACTTTTTCTCTGGTAGAAGACTGAGGTACAGTGTTGCCAATTTAAAGTTCAGTTTCGGTGTCTCTCACAACTCACAGCACTGTTGGACTCACAGGGTGGGCAAAAAAATGGCCAAAGTGCCCTCTAGAATGGTAAAAAGCACCCTGTTACCTGCCTTTCACATGAGAAAAAAATATTATGTGGCTCCTTTTTTTGATAAATGGTGATGGTGTGCTCTCTAAAACAAGAAAGATTGATAATTTGTCTTAATGAGTCCTCTTATTTGATTGCATTTCAAATACAAAAGGGTCCTCTATTACACCCCTACACAGTAAATCTGCCAGTGTTAAATCAACACTATTAGAGTTAAATTAACACTGAGAGTGTTACATTTTGACACTCTCAGTGTTATTTTAACTCTAATAGTGTTGATTTAACACTGGCAGATTTACTCTGTACTAGACAGTCAGAGAAAATGTGATGCTATGCTGTATACGGTTCTCCTTCAATCGTACATGATGAGGTGCCCGGGTAGGTGCCCCTCTAATTGAGAAGTTACCCTCTAGTGGGCAAAATGTGCTCTTTTTATTTTTTTGCCCCTGCCATTCAAGCATCCTGAGTCCACCACTGTGTTATAGTACAGCTGGTTAGTCTTCACCAGACTTTGAACTTTAAAATAGCAATAGTGCTACATTTTATATTAGTGCTTATATCACTAATGTTGGACAAGGAAACCTTTTGTCTTTCAAAGACATACCCTAGTTCACAAATCCTGGCACAAATCCTATATTTGTGTGTGTGTGTGTGTGTGTGTGTGTGTGTGTGTGTGTGTGTGTGTGTGTGTGTGTGTGTGTGTGTGTGTGTGTGTGTGTGTGTGTGCGTGTGTGTGTGATAGATCTGGGAGATTCCTGAAGGTGGTCTAACACAGCCCCTGAAGGACCCGGTGGTGAAACTGGATGGTCACTCTAAACGTGTGGGCATCCTCAGCTGGCACCCCACAGCACACAATGTCCTCATGAGTGCAGGTAAACAACACACACACACACACACACATCTCCATTCACACTTACCTCCATCCATAACACCCCTGTGTGTGTGTGGGTAACCACACATTCACACAATGGTCTCAGCAAAATACATGCTATATATATGTTTATATAACTTGGGGAGCTCAAACGTTTGTATGTGTACTACTGCAAGTTTTGGGTCCATTGCACTGAACTGTAAGGATGGAGACTCAGGCAGGTAAGCTAGATCTATAGTATTTATTTGTATAGAAGCAACCAGCTAAAAAGGATGCACTGAGAACAATGACTGTGACAATAACTACAACTTAAGGGCTACTGGTGGATGTTGTCAGGCTGAAGGACCAGTGAGCAGAGCATCCAGCCAGAGGAAGGGCTTGAAGAGAGAGAGGGGTTAGAGACACACACTAGTGAGAGCAGACATGATGTCTAATGCTCCACAAGGCTCTAAGGCTGTCTCTGCCTATCTGTAGACTTACTGAGATGGACTGAGATGAGGCACAGGTAAATGTGATAAGGGGGGAGTGACCGATAGAACTCAGGGGACTGGGACCTCCTGTGGTGAGAAAGGGAAGTGCTAGTAGATGGGGATAACCTGGCATTACTATGATAGATGTGCTGCCGGCCAGAGCCCTGCCCTGCCCTGTGATGAACTTTTTCATTTTACACAAACTTCAGAAGAGAATAATTTTTGGGAGACTATGATAAAATCCAAAAATGCTGCTCCAGATCAATCTTCTCAGGTTGAAGGCTGAGTGAGGACAGTGTCACGGCTTTTTAATTCAGTTCTAGTGTCAAGTGGTTGACAGTGAGCTTATATGCTTTAGTACAGCTGTTCACCCTGAGGTATTTTAGCTGACCCCAAATGTTTGAGTGGTAGTGTTTATATGTACACACAAAAAACAACAACAAAGGTTTGTGCACCCCTGGTCAAAATTTCTTCCAAAATGTAAATTCAGTTAATAAAGAATATGTGTGTATTAAAATTGCTGTTACACTTAGAGCATCAATAAAACAGGGAGTCTTTGCATAAGACAGTATAGATACACAATAAATCTGCCAGTGTTAAATCAACACTATTAGAGTTAAATTAACACTGAGGGTGTCAAAATGTAACACTCTCAGTGTTAATTTAACTCTAATAGTGTTGATTTAACACTGACAGATTTACTGTGTAGTATTTGTTTACATCATAAAATGGCACAAAACATTTTCTACAATGTAGGAAAAAAAGACAAACATTGAATGAGACGGTGTGAGTCCAACTGTTTGACTGGTACTATATAAAATACGACGGTGTGCCTTATGTGACAATATTTTCATGATGTTTATATTTTTAGATGCACTACACAGTAAATCTGCCAGTGTTAAATCAACACTATTAGAGTTAAATTAACACTGAGAGTGTTACATTTTGACACCCTCAGTGTTAAATTAACTCTAATAGTGTTGATTTAACACTGGCAGATTTACGGTGTAGGTCTTAAAGTGTCTCATTTGTTAACAGATCACTGAGTGTTTTAACTATAGTTTGTAACATATACTATATAGTCACACATTGTGAGTGTGAGTATTGATAAACGTCCTACAGTCTCTCTCTTTCTCTCCCGCTCACACACACACACACACTTAAAGCAAAGAAAAAAGTGAAATAAATATGTCACACAAGTGAAAACTCTGGCTGACTGTTAGCTCCCTCTTCTGGCTCTTAATGTGTATTACACCATCACACATTTTCTCTCCTCTACTCTATCTTTTCTGTAACATCTCTCCACCCCATCCTCTTGTTTCTCCCACGTATCTTCTCTGTACAGGTTGTGATAATGTGGTGATCCTGTGGAATGTGGCGAGAGGTGAGGCTGTGGTCAGGATTGACACTGTGCACACTGACCTCATCTACAGCGCCTGCTGGAACAGAGACGGCTCACAGATCCTCACTTCCTGCAAGGATAAGAAACTGCGCGTTCTAGACCCTCGCAAGGGCACCGTTATCGCTGTATGACTTCATGCACCTCTCTTCAACCTCCTCTTTCCTCTTTTTCTCTCTGTCTCTCTTTGTTTCATCCTCTCCCTTTATATGCTCTCTCCATCTTCTCTCTCCATCTTCCCTTATCCTCTCTTTTCATCTCCTCTTTCTCCCATTTTCCTCCTCTCTCTCACTCTGTCTATCTCTCTCCATCCTCTCTCTTTGCTCCCTCTCTCTCCATCTTCTCTCTCCACCATCTCTCTGCATCTCCCCTCTCTCTCTCTCTTCTCTTTCTCCCATTTTTCTCCTCCCTCCTCTGAGTGTATAGCTTATAGACAGTCTGGACTCTGCAGGTCTATGATAAGTTGCACTACTCATTCAGAAACTCTCAGTGTAATCTGCTGTAGATTAAAGAGTTTATCTGCTGGCTGATTGTTTGTTTGTACTGTTTGTTTGTAATGCTGGGGAAGTTCTCATGAGTTGCTAATAATAAAGGAGAAAAGAGGATTTGAAAACTGCTGTGTCGTTTTTTTGGACACATGCTCCAGAAACCATGGATATCTGAACTGAGAACATCATGTTAACACATTTCCAGATTGTCGTTACCTGGTTTTTGTGAGCTGGAAAGAGAACTCAACCCCTCTTTTTTCATTCTGGCCATTTTAAACCCAGATAAGAATTTCTGTTGAAGCTGTTTTGGTCTGTACAGCTGGCTTTTGGTTTGGACTGAATAGACTGCAGTGGCTACAGAGAGGAGCTCCCTGCTGTGGCTTTTACTGCTCGTTATTTGATTTTAATGTGTATTTGCTTGTTTTTTTTCTGATGTATAATGTATATGTTTCAGGAGAAGGATAAACCTCACGAGGGCTCCAGGCCAGCCAAGGCCGTGTTTGTGTCAGACGGGAAGATCCTGACCACCGGCTTCAGCCGCATGAGTGAGAGGCAGGTGGCGCTCTGGGATCCGGTATGAATCAGGTTTAGAAATGCACTACAGACTGATGTGGTTTGGACGTTGTGCGTTAGGTGCGGGACAATAATCAAATCAGTCAAAAAAATAATATTTTTTTCACTTTAAACATATAGTGAGCTGACACTTTATGGTAAATCAAAACATAAACTACAAATACAAAATCTGTGAAATAAGATGCTAATTTTGTTCACTTTTTAAACACCACACTCACCTGTGTGGTTATGCAACAGCATTAATGTTTTTTTTAGCATTTGATCCAGTTAATTTTTTATGGTATGACTACAAAGCATTGCTGGTTTACATTGAGTCAAGAAAATTTTGCATTTTTAGTGACCTCTAGTGGATGTTTTTTAGACTACCATACCTCTACCGATCGGTAGAGATGGCACAATCTCATTGTGCTAAGTTCAACACCTTCTTAAATAAGATACAGTGACTTAAATATGCTCTACCAAATGGTTGAAAAGAATGTTAAAGGGTTAGCTATTGTTAAATCACATATATTGAAACTTCTACTTCTACTAAATCTGCTTTAAACATCTGAAAGCCTTGAGTACTAATACCTCAGTAAGGGAATTAATATGTATTTATTAAATTGAGATGCCTTTCTTACCTAACAAACCTGACTCCACTGATCAGCTGGTAAGCAGAATGGTGGAGTTTATAATCTAATTCACACAAAGTTTCACTTACCTCAGATGTAATCATTCAGCCATGACATGTTTGGAGTCCAGATTTTGCTTTGTTGCTTCTTAACATTATTTGCAAACAGAAGAATTCAATAGTCACCTAAATAGCTTAGTTGTTAAATATATTTTTGAAACTTTTGACCAGCAATATGACAACATTGTTTATCTAACACATATGTGAGTTCTGACAAAGCACTTACAGTGTTGCTGTAATCTGTGTGTGTTTATAGAACAACTTTGAAGAGCCGCTGACCCTTCAGGAGCTGGACACCAGCAGTGGAGTCCTGCTGCCCTTCTTTGACCCGGACACGGGCGTTGTTTATCTGTGTGGGAAGGTGAGGCCAGCGCATACATGGAGGCTTGTGATGGGCTACACTTGACCAATTAGATGGTATCATCATTGTGGTGCTGTTAGTCTGGACTACGTCAGTGCTATTGGGCTGAATTACATGTACATGTTTAATGGATCAAAAGAAACCATGTTCAGTATAAACATGGACATTTGAAATGGAATGAATGCACAGACATCAGCACAAAATACACAGACATCTCACAAAATGAGAGTTTATTTTAAGCTTATTTTTGAAAAACTAGCTTTCAGAAACCTAAAAAAAATGATTTAAGGTGATGACTAGTGTCATGTTAATCAATGGTACATGTGTGTTTGTGTTGTCAGGGTGACAGCAGCATTCGCTACTTTGAAGTGACGGATGAGGCTCCATATGTCCACTATCTGTCCATGTACAGCAGCAAGGAGAGCCAGAAAGGGATGGGCTACATGCCCAAACGAGGACTGGAGATCAACAAGTGTGAGATTGCCAGGTAAACACATAGACACTAATAGCCTAAAGAGTATAGAAGCAGCCTTGGCACTGAATCGGAGAGTGTGTGAACAAACAGAGCTTCCCCTCCCTAAACAACCATGACTGAAGTGTTCTTAAGCAAGACACCTAAACACCAACTGCTCCCCGGTCTGGCTCCTCTGGGTATGTGTGCTCACACTCCTCTGGGTATGTGTGCATGCTAAAAATTGCTTGGTTGTGTGCGTCTGCTACAAAGAATGAGGTTTAAATGAAGACACACTTTTCCCCAAAGGAATTCATAACAAGTACAGTCCAGGGGCCATAAGGTGATGTTAGTGCTCAATCAATCTCTAAGTGTCTTCACTTATGGGCTTCCTTTCTCAGCTATGAGGGGTCTTTTTGCTCAAACCCTTGATATGAACAGGAGGCACACTATTGGTTTTATTGTTAAAGTCCAAATTTTTGATCTGTAGGAAAAAATCCGCAACTGATTTTAGTTTGATACCAACTCCACATCACACAGACCTCCAGATTTACTGTAAACACATCTGACACTGCATCTGAGCAGACTGATGAAACTCTTTATGTCCTTATTTCTTCTGACCAGAGTCTCCTCAGTACCTGCTATTGCATCTTAGAAAACATGAAAGAGTTCATTTGTGTATAAATTTTATAAAATTTATGTTATATTCTTTACACATAAAGTGACATATCAAGCCTTTTTTGTTTTAATGTTGATATTGTTTGAATAGCAATTTACTTATTTCTTATTTTCATGAGCTATAAGTCATTCTGATCAACAGTAAAACAGAAAGATTTCAAATATGTCACTTTATATAAAATTAATCTAAAATATGATCGTTTTGAATGAAATGATGAGCAGTGGATTTTATCATAATATTCTGATTTATTTTTTACTGTATACTGTCAGAGCTGACTAGCTTGATTGGTCAGAATGAAGGAAAGTAGTAGTGGTGTGTTTTTAGTCCAGTCAGACTTTACTGAGCGCCAAAGTAAAAACGTTTTTCTATACAAACGTTCTGCCTTTCATGAGCCACGTTCACATCCTTTATTCACACAAATACTGACTGAAGCATGACTTCAGTCAAATGTTTACATTTTAAAATGCTCTTCTGTTACTTCTCCTCTGTATAGCCTACATGAGCCATGTGCACTGTGCACAGGGGGGCAGATATCTGTGGGGGTGCATTGAAATATTTAATGGAAAAGAAATACAATTTAAACATGAAACTTAAACTCGATTATGAGGTCATCTGCACTGATTACAGATCTGCACTTCTTAGCAATTATGTTAGGGTACAAGATTATTGTGCATCCACACACCATAAAAATATTCATTTTGTCCTCTCTTTATTTTTGGAGGGCTCTGAATCAGAAAATTCACTGCTGTTCTTTTCTCTAATTGTAGATTCTATAAACTCCACGAGAGGAAGTGTGAGCCCATCGTTATGACAGTGCCACGAAAGGTAAACACATTTACTCCCAATTACATTTACTCCGAAAAATTTAATAAACAACTAATCAGGATTTCTGCTAAGTAAATGTACTAGATAATACTAGCTGTCAACATTCTGTAAAACAAAGAAAAATTACAGTATCATAAATCTATAGATATCATAAAATATCACTGTCCACACCCGCTTCATGAGCTCCACCACCTACATTTTGCTTTTTGAGTTTAGAACTGGAGCTGTGAAGCTAACATTGCTAACAAACATTAGAATTCAATAGTCACCTAAATAGTCAAGTCAAGATGCACAAACAAAAATTAGTGATGATGACTCTCAGAAATACAGAAGAATCTGGTCCAAGATCAGTCTCTGCTGCTGTCTGAAGTGGCTGCCTGTAACCGTTATTATTTATTTGTATAATTCACAGTAAGTCATATTGTGTCCTGAACCACATCAGCTAGTATGTGAGACCTTCACTAAGATGTGGATGCAGTTTGAGAGACATTTTGGTGATGGGTTTTGACAGAAACAAATGGACTATTTAAATGACTATTAAGTTCTAGTGAAGTAAAACGTGGACTCCAAACATGTCCTAACAACTACTCAAACAATTCCTTCACATATTAAATATCTGCAGATCCATCTACATATTAGACATCAGAAACAGTGCGGCTGTGTTTTGTTTTAGTCCGACCTGTTCCAGGAGGATCTTTATCCGGACACTATTGGTCCAGAGCCGTCCGTGGAGGCTGATGATTGGTTTGCTGGTAAAGAGGGGAAACCTGTCCTCATCTCTCTGAAAGATGGCTTTGTGGCCACCACCAAAAACAAAGAGTTCAAAGTCATCAAGAGCCTCATGTCCACCACAACAGCCTCCAGTGGAAATTTGCAAGGAAACGGCGTGGTACGGCCATGACAGACTCACAAAACACTCACACACACTAGACTTTTTCTGTCTCCATCACACCTGATTTCTCTTTTATGCTGTGTTTGTGTGTTTATCTCTCTTTCACTTGATCTCTCACACTATCTCTCTGTGTTTCTCACTCAGTCTCTCTCTCGCTGTGTCTCCATCACTTGATTTCTCTCTCTCTCTCTCTCTCTCTCTCTCTCTCTCTCTCTCTCTCTCTCACTTACACACACACACACACACACACACATGCTCTTTGTCTTATGTTACAATGAATTTATACAATTTATTGTCATGAATTCTATTTAAATGCTGCAATATAAAAATGCTTCTCTCTCTCTGTCTCCCTCTCTCTATCTATTTATCTCTCTGTCTCTCTCTCTGTCTCTGTCTCTCTCTCTCTCTCAGGATGTCCAGGCACTGCAGAATGAAGTGAAGGACCTAAGGGAAATAGTGGAGGAATTAACTAAACGAGTGAGCGAACTGGAGAGCAACAACTGAAGTCCAGTGTGTCAGACTCCACTGCAAATGTGAAATAATCATATATACGTCTTTAAATGCTAGAACAGAAAAAGTGAGAGAGAGTGAGAGAGCGAGAGAGAGAGAGAGAGAGAGAGAGAGAGAGCTGCAGTGTTTTTGAAACGTGTTTTGAAACAAAGATTCTGCAGTTTTTTTACAAACCAAATATTGCTCTTCAGGGATTTTATTTTATTTTCTAAGAGATTTTTAATATCAGATGTTGCAACTACATTTTAATGTATGTCTTAGGGCTTTTCAAATAAACATCAATATTTTAAACAGAATGCGTCTTCATGCCTAAAATGTACTCCCGTTACATAACTTCATGTTCATGTAGCTACAGATAAATTAGCCCTGATTCACCACAGTTGGTCTCTTGTTGGTCTGTCATCACAAATGATTTCTTTCACAGCTGTCTGCTAAGTTGGACCAACTTTAACTTTCAACGATGAAAGTGAAAAAATGATTTCGCTTTTTTGGAAAAATGTTTGGTTTTATATGTCTAGTGTTCAGCTCAGGCGGTTTTAGCTATAAGAAAGACTGACAACACTACTATTAATATTCATGGTTAGGGTTATACTAATGAATATGCTGGAGTGATTTTGATGGCATTATAATAACTCCCACAATGCACTAGTCATTTTTTTCTTTATAAATTTTACCCCGGATTAACTCCTGAATGAATTTTAGTGGCCAATTAACCTACCCCGTTCATCTCCCCTATCACTATCACTTGCAATGTCCCTGACTCTCTTGGGAGGGGTAGAGAAGCACAGGCCTCCTCCAACACCAGTGACGTCAAGCCTTTTTTTTCCAAGCTATTGGTGATACATCGCCTCCGGGCAGCTAGCGTTCTCAAAGGAAAGTTCTGAGGGAGTGCACATCTGAGAGTGCTTATAGTGCTATGGAGAGTGCGCTATCTTGCCCACCTGAAGAGAGTTCTGCTCCCTCGAGGCCCTGGCTGTTGATTGCAAGCAGCATGATTGGTATTTGAACACTGGTTTTTATGCAACCCGTGTTGTTTCTAACCATCTGAGGAAAATGATCTGTGTTTTCTGTTCAGATTAAAGTGCCCTGATGGTCCAGGTGAGTTGTAAGATTGTAAAAAGACATATCTTTCATAGACATTGATAGAACACTTTTTTTGTATTCTTTAGTATGGCAGGCATGTGCTTGTGTTGAGATTGGAGGTTTATCAAACACATAAGTTGCTCCACTGTGGATCTTTACTGTAGAAGAAACGTGCACCAGAGCAGATTTCAAATCCAGGTTTTTGTAGTTAATAGTTTTCAAAAGGAGATGTGAATGAATTTACAGTAACTTACCTGTCATGTCCCTTACCAAAAAGTAGTATATACAAGTGTACTTCAAGTATACCAATTTTAAACTAAAAATTATAGAGGATCCTTCCAGTTGACTTTTTATGTACTTGAACTTAAAGTGAGCCAATTTAGTCCCAAGTAAGTATACTTGTATATTTTTATCAGTGTACTTGCTAAATAAAAGTACACTTAGGGGAAATACTTTTATTATACTTAAGTATAACATGTACTCAAAGTATACTTTTTTTGGTAAGGGGTTATTTGGTATGTGATGTTTATTAAAAACATTTATATAATCAGATAATGTAACAAAAGCTTGTAATGCAAAAAAAAACCCAAATTGAAGTGAACACCATAAATGTTGATTATGCTGATTATAATAATAAAATATTGTTAATTATGTTTAGATATTGTATAGGCCTAATCCATTTAGTATAATAAAACTCCAAATGAACAAACACAACATCAAAAGAGCAATATCAGTTTTATTACAAATATAAAAGAAGCCAGTTGTTTTAACAAAACAGAATATTCTGAGAAAATTATCTTGTTAAATTCAGCTTTTATACCAATCCCAGTATTATAATTCTAATACAGCCTATACATTATAAAGCCTTATTGTAACATGCAGCTAATCATGACATTAAAAAAGTTAATAGTTATTTAACTCGTAGCTAAAATAGCTGAAACTGAAATGTATTTGACCTGAGTTTACTTTTGTACACACAAATGACCTGATCCTGTATCAGTGTATGTTAAATGTGTTAAATGGCCATCTAGAGCGGATACTGGAGACCAGATTATCACTGCAGGTGTTTAATTAACGTCATTGTGTTGCTTCTATGGACATTAGCTGTTGAAATGGACAGATTTCCCCACACCACCAACAAACAAGGACAGGAAAATTATAGCACAGAAAGCGCATTACACTGCTGTGATGAGAAAGCATCCCATCTCCAAAACATCAGCTAAAAGAAGGAAAACAAACTCAAAAATGGGCATTCTTATCTTAACAGCAGTAATTATACACAACAAAAATAATATAAACACATAAAAAACAAGCTGTTGTATCATCCTTTTTGTCATTTTTATGGACTTGTGTGAAAAAGTTTGTGCACCCCAGGTTAAATGGTGTTTTAGTTTTTCTATTTGAAAATAATGTAGCATCCACTACAGAAAACATATTTTTTCTGCACGTTTTATTTAGGAATGCACAAACATTTGCACATGACTGTATGTTGCTATTATTCATTAAAGTGTTTCCATAATCAAACCAGCAGCTCAGTTCCAGTCCAGCACAGTTTGACGAGTTCTCTGTTCTAAACCTGCTCTGATTAAAATTCTTCTGCAAATGATTCAGTGCATCATCAAACTATTTATATGGTTTGATTTGACTCTACACAGTAAATCTGCCAGTGTTAAATCAACACTATTAGAGTTAAATTAACACTGAGAGTGTTACATTTGGACACCATCAGTGTTAATTTAACTCTAATAGTGTTGATTTAACACTGGAAGATTTACTCTGTATTTAATTTGATTCAAGTGTTTGGTATGATTCCGATTTGGGCTTTTGGGGGATTATATTTGAAAACAGCTTGAGATTTTGTTCAATGGAATGGAACTGAAAAATGGAAATGAGTTGAAGTTTTACTGAATATTATTCATTTTAAGCAATAAAAACATTTAATCAATGCCACCATTTCCCCCCTTATTACACATATCATAGTACACATCCTAAATTTGCCCCTCTACACATAGTTTTTGGATGGTGCAGAGGCGCTGTTGCTGTAGTATTTGGCGGTTCCTCCAGAGCTTCCAGAGCGTGGTCGACTGAAGCAGCACAGCAGTCCTCCAGCCAGCAGCAGGAGCACTCCGCCAGCCCAGCCGATGAAGATGCAGGGCCCCAGCTCTCTGCGACTGGCTGGGTTAGACAGTGGGTTATTGAAGTTGCTGACGATGTTGTTGGCCGACCAGCTGACAGGGATGATGAGGAGCAGTCCTGAGATGATCAGGGCTATGCCAGCACCCAGGCAGATTTTGGGCTTGACCTCTTCATTCTCGATACAGGTGGTGAAGTCAGCACCGGCGAACAGCACCAGAACAGCCAGTGAGGTCAGCATACAGCAGATGATGGTCATGGCACGGGCAGCTTGGAGGTCAGCGCTCAGGATCAACAGAGAATCATAGGCCTTACATTGCTGCTGACCTGTGCTCTGTACCACACACTCCATCCACAGACCCTCCTCTTGCACCTAAATACATGGAAAGCAGTTATTGTACATGCACAAGAGGGCAACATTACATTATTGAAGCTACACTTCATTTGAAGCAGTATTTTTTGCTGTCTGATATCTGTTAAGGAGTCTTAGGCTATTTTCAGATGGCAAGCCCAGACCTGACTGTCTAGATTGTATCCAGATTCATTTTTGTTAGTCCAGACAGTCAAAAACCACATGAAATCTGACTTTTGCTAATCTAGTCCAAGCCACATTTTGAAGTGATTTGATATCTGATTACAATTGGATTTGTACAGATCCGTCTCAGTCCGGATGCTCTGGCAGCTCAAATCAGATTTTGAAGTGCCTTTCGTGTCACTCACAACGCGACAAAGAACGAAACCCTGAGTTTGCGGATCCAAGTAGAGTGCCACAAAGGGCATTACAACAGAGTTCCAGGTTGCCAGATCCAGAAAAATTCTTCAACTTACTCTCTGACAGAGACACCCTACACTAACTTAAAACTAGCCCAAAATCTATAAAGACTAATCACTAATTTTTTGTTGCTCTTAAATATTATTTTAGTCTTTCTGTAATCTATATGTTCAGATCCTTCCACTGGGTTATTCCAATATTAGAAAGTCTACCTAAGACATCTCAAACAGTACTGTTTTTCTACTATGTTACTATTTTTTGGCAGTCATGTCATTGTAAATTTTTTAAGTAGTCCAACAACTCACCACCTTGGAGATTTTAGCCTCAAGTGTATTCAAATAAATATCACAATATTGCAGGAAAACAGCGGACCTGGCAACTCAATAGTGTGGCTGTAATGACTGCGATTTGCATTGTTATTACAGAAACACAAGTACATAGACTTACTAATGATCACCAGTGTTGCGAATAACGGCGTTAAAAATAACGGCGTTACGTAACAACGTCATTTTGTCAGTAACGGGATAAAATAATTAATTACTTTTCCT